>PISX010026055.1:0-25098 GCA_004024625.1 Mellivora capensis | reverse complement strand
ATCTCTTACTACCGTCTTTGGTATAAAGTCCAATTTGTTGGATATGAGAATTGCTACCCCAGCTTTCATTTGAGCTCCACTGGTGTGGTAAATGATTCTCCATCCCCTCCCTTTGAATCAGGAGGTATCTTTAAGTTCAAAATGTGTTCTTGTAGACAGCCTATGGATGGGTCCTGCTTTTTTATCCAATCTAAAACCCTGTGTCTCTTGATGGGAGCATTCAGCCTATTTACATTGAGAGTAACTATTGAAGGATATGAATTTAGTGCTATTATATTGCCTGTAAAGTTCTTCTTTCTATAGATTTTCTGTTTCCTCCTGGTCTTGTGACTCTTGGGTTTCTCTTTGATTATAGAATCCCCCTTAATATTTCCTGCAAGGCTGCATTGGTGGTCACACAATTCTTTCAGTTTCTGCCTGTCCTGAAAGCTCTTTACCTCTCCATCAGTTCTGAATGACAGCCTTGCTGGGTAAAGTATTCTTGGCTGCATGTTCTTTTCACTTAGTACCTGGAATGTGTCTTTCCCACCCTTTCTGGCTTGCCAGGTGTCCGTGGATAGGTCTGATGTTATTCTGATGTTCCTCCCTCCCTACATAAAAATCTCTTCCCCCTAGCTGCACTCAGTATACCTTCTTAGGCTCTAAGATTTGCAAGCTTCACTATGACATGTTAGGGTGATTATCTATTTTTCTTGACTTCAGTAGAGGTCCTCTGTGCCTCTTGGACTCAAATGCTTGTTTCCTTCCCCAGACTAGGGAAGTTCTCATCGATGATTTGCTCAAATATACCTTTTGTCCTCTATCTCGAGAAGCCCCATTAGGAGTCCCAATAATTCTGACATTGGAACAGTTCATGGCATCGTTGGTCTCTCTATGTCTTTTATCATGGGCTATTCGCTGCATATCCCTATTTTCCTCAGCTTCCATCCTTTCTATCAGCTTATGTTCTAGATCACTGATTCTCTCTTCTGCTTCATTTACCCTCTCAGTTGGGGTATCCAGTTTAGATTGCATCTCATTGATAGCATTTTTAAGTTCAGCCTGATTCAGTCTCATTTCTGCCCTTAGACATTCTCTGTTGCGCTGATGCTTTTTTCACACCTAGCTATTGACTTCGTGATTGCTATCCTGGGTTCTATCTCTGACATCCTGCTTATATTCATATCCATTACATCTGTGGCAGAGGATATTGTCTCTGATTCTTTTCTTTGTTGGGAGTTCCTCCTCCTAGTCATTCTGTTGAGGGATGGTTGAGTGAATGGACAGAGTCCAAAATATCAATCATGACCCAGGCTAGATGCCTGACAAAATCTGCTGTGGTCAGATGCCACCACTGAAAAAACTAAGCCAAGTTGAAACATAAAAGTAAAATAAGAAACGTGGAAAATAAAAGAAAAGAAGAAGAAACAGAAATTTTAAGAGCTAAAATGACTTCCTTGGATTTTTCACCAGCAAAATTCACCATTTGGCCTATGTCTACCAACCTTTCCCCCTGTGAGGGTTTTATTCCAACTGAGAATTTTGAGGGATGACAGTCCACAGAAGACCACACTCACTGATGACACCAATTGCAAGTTTGTAGGTCCCCCAAATGATACTCAGTATCCATAGATCTCTACAGAGGAGGTCACAGAGTTCGCTGAGAGCTGTCTACTCATTGTGGATTATTACAGGAAAATGAACAGATGACCAACTGACAGGGATAAGATATACGGGGCAGAGTCCTGGAAAAGCACTCACTGTGGATCTTCTAGTTGTCCTCTTTCTGCAAAGTCATATAGAGGGTTACTTTCTGGAGTTGATATGGGATAACACTCACGGAGTATTGCCAGTGACAGAGGCTCACCCAAGCCTCAGTACCCAGAATTTTTACTACAGTTATATGACTTACCTTGTGGATGATCGACAGTCTTCATACTGTCCCCAGGGTAAGTTGATACATTTGGTCTTCAGCCATCCAGAGGATGACAGGAGAATTTGGGCCCAAAGGTCCATTGTCAACTACATGGTTAGATAGTCTGATGGCCAAGCCTCCAAGCAAACAAAGATATTGGATTCAGAAGTCTGGAGGTCTCCTCCCAATATGAGAGGGCAAAGTCCAGATCTCCCTCTGGGGGAGTCTCATTCTTCTCTACAACAGTCAGCCCCCGGACTCTGCCCCAGACTTTCTCACAACAAAATGTGTATGTCTGTCTGTGTATCTACCTATGGTAGCATGTGGACATCATGATCTGAGGTAGTATAATTCAGAGTACTTTTACCATTGGAAGAAGCAGTGTGGGATAGAGGTAGTATTATGGAAACAGCTAATCTGTCTTCTAAAGTCATTATGTACTTTTTCATATTTTGGCACTAAATTGCTTATTTTCCTTCCTGACCTAATGAGTGATGTTTGGAAGAAGTGAATTCTTCTCTGCCCCCACGGTAGTTGCCTCATCAAGCAAGAGCGCCCATACGGCTGTCAACCCATTTTCTAACCACACAAATGCACACACTTGGTTACTTAGACCTATGTGCAACTCAGACATTCAGAGCCACTTAAGGATGTAAGTCATTCTCAAACTCAGATGCATGCTCACCACGTGCATACATCCGCATTCTGGCACCCTCACGGTGCACATCCCCACACAGATGGTGCTGTCCCACTGACTTTCCCACAGTCACTCACACAGTCACCAGGTGATATGTCTCTCACTAACGAGTTTGTCAGTGGAGGTTTCAAACATATCTTCAAACTTGTGAGGCAAAACAGGAGGATCCTAATTGACCTTTAGACCCCTTCTCACCTACCAGAGCCCACAATGGAAATATTAAGTGAGTAACATTGAAGACGTGCTCTGAGATTTGCCACTTGAAGAGTGGATCTGGTGAGGGACACCTGGGTGGCTCAGTTGGTTGGGCGGCTGCCTTCGGCTCAGGTCATGATCCCAGCATCCTGGGATCGAGTCCCACATCAGGCTCCTTGCTCGGCGGGAAGCCTGCTTCTCCCTCTGCCTTTGCCTGCTACTCTGTCTTCCTGTGCTCATGCTCTCTCTCTCTCTCTCTCTCTCTGACAAATAAATAAATAAAATCTTAAAAAAAAAAGAGTGGATCTGGTTAGAAACTTTGGGTGTGCAGGGGCTGAGTTGGGTGAGAGCACAGGGAAAGGGGACACAGGAGATGGGGGTTCAGAGAGCAAGCAGTGTAGGTGTGAGAGATTCAGTGGGTCAAATGCACCCAGGTTATAGTGTGTGGAGTGTTTTAAGCACACCATGGGGCTTCATGGCACAAGGGTACAGCATGGGCATGGAAATTGAGGGTGTACCACATCCCGGACTCTCTGGAGATAAGGGATAAAGAGGTCATGGAAATAAAAGGTAAAATAGAGAGGAGTGGGGTGCCTGGGTGGCTCCGTGGGTTAAAGCCTCTGCCTTCAGCTCGGGTCATGATCCTAGGGTCCTGGGATCCAGCGCCGCATTGAACTCTCAGCTCAGCATGGAGTGTGCTTCCCTTCCTCTCTCTCTGCCTGCTTCTCTGCCTACTTGTGATCTCTGTCAAATAAATAAATAAAATCTTTAAAAAAATAGAGAGGAGAGAGTGAGTGAGGGGCAGGGCTGTTAAGAAGCATAGGAGAATCCATGTCCAGAGTAGGTTAAGGAGCACAGTGGGATGAGGTGTATATCTTTTATAAGATGAAAGATTCTTTTCTCGATTTTATTTTTTTTTAAATTTCTTTTCACTGTAACAGTATTCATTGTTTTTGCACCACACCCAGTGCTCCATGCAACATGTGCCCTCCCTGATACCCACCACCAGGCTCCCCTAACCTCCCACCCCCCGACCCTTCAAAACCCCTCAGGTTGTTTTTCAGAGTCCATAGTCTCTCACGGTTCACCTCCCCTTCCAATTTCCCTCAACTCCCTTCTCCTCTCCATCTCCCCATGTCCTCCATGTTATTTGTTATGCTCCACAAATAAGTGAAACCATATGATAATTGACTCTCTCTGCTTGACTTACTTCACTCAGCATAATCTCTTCCAGTCCCGTCCATGTTGCTACAAAAGTTGGGTATTCATCCTTTCTGATGAAGGCATAATACTCCATAGTGTATATGGACCACATATTCCTTATCCATTCATCCGTTGAAGGGCATCTTGGTTCTTTCCACAGCTTGACGACTGTGGCCATTGCTGCTATAATCATTGGGGTACAGATGGCTCTTCTTTTCACTACATCTGTATCTTTGGAGTAAATACCCCGTAGTGCAATTGCAGTATTTCATTTTATTTTATATTATTTTATATTTTATTTCATGTCATTTCATTTCATAGGAAATGCAGATTGCACAAGCAGCACCTGTTAGATATTTCTGGTGTCCCCCTTGCATTCTCCTACAAATGGGCCATGAGAGCTTGTCTTGAGGTACCAGGAGGGGAACATGGCTACTTGCATACTCTAGACCAAAGAAAAATCCTCCCTTATCAAGGAAGGTTGTTCTCTTTTGACAAGTGTACAGCTTTAGGAGGATGCACATGGAGTGAGGAGGGAGGAAGGGGACACTGGCCTAGGCAGCCAGCTCAAAGGATACAGTCCTGGCCATCAGTAATGTTAACACCCAGGATAGAGCCAGAAGTGGCAAAAGGAGTAAGAGCCTTACAGGGGGATCATGGGCTGGTGGAGAAAGATGATTTTGGGTGATGAAATCAGTGGGAGAGCTTAGTGGGTTTGAGTAGACTAAGGAGCCCAGAGGAAAAGAGCAGATGTAGGAAGGTGAATGGGGGATCAAGGAGGTGAAGGCTGGGATTTTGATGGGATAGAGAGGAATGTATGGAATTGGACTGAGGTCTGTGGAATAGGGCAGATATCGGTCGAAGGGAAGGGAGAGGTAGTGGGTGCCATGAGTGTTTGGCTGCCGTCTCCGTAATGCCTGGGGCCAGAGTTGACAGATGGAAGCAATCCCAGTTGGGTGAGGGAAGCAGTTAGGGTATGGTAGTAGAAGGGTCTGGTGGAAGTGGGGGGGTCAAATGCAGATTAAGGAGTTGGAAGCTGATGGGGCAGGGTCTTAGTGATGGAAAAGACCTAAGGATTCATAGGATGATGGTGTGTCAGTGGCAATAAGGGTACAGAGGGGACCAGTATGGAGATTCAGAGGATGGAGGTATGGGGCTTATTGGGGTTAGATGATTTCATTTCCACTCTTTAATGTTGTCATTTACATTGCATTCCCACATTACTCATGGATCGTTTTTGCTTTGAGTCCATGTAGCAAGCTCTTATTTGTGTAAATTGCTCCCAGAAATTTTTTAACATATAATAGGTACCCTGGTAGAAGGTTGAGTGATCAGCACCCCGTCCCTATCCCACTCCTGTGTGACTATCAGGTGGAGGGTGTGCCTGGGTTGGGACTGGCAGGAAAGCCTGGTCATTGGTACCAGGCACCCAGTATTGGCAATAGGCTGCAGGCCTGACCCTTCCCAATACTTCGATCTTCAAGAACTTTTACTGTCCAAAAGTGATTTGATGAAATTGTTGTTCTCTTGTGAAATATTTCTGAAATATAATACATATTTTATATAAGAATGAAACATAATACAGAATTCAAAAGTTTAGGTAATGTTTGTTCCTTGTGTGAACCAACGTTCATGTATTAGAGGCATAATGGTCCCCCCCCCCCAAGATTTTAGACTCTCAAAAGTCCTCGAGACACCTGATAGTAAGAATGAGGAATTATAATTCTAGAGAAACTCTCTTGAAGGCAGCTAGGGCAAAGAAGCCCCTTACATGAAGAGGAAAGGCCATCAGAATAACATCAGACCTGTCCACAGCAACCCGGCAAGCCAGAAAGGGCTGGCAAGATATATTCAGGGCACTAAATGAGAAGAACATGCAGCTAAGAATACTTTATCCAGGACCTGATGGATTACCTGGGGAATTCTACCAAACTTTCAAAGAAGAAATAACACCATTGCATGGAGCACTGGGTGTGGTGCAAAAACTATGAATTCTGTTATGCTGAGAAGAAATTTAAAAAAAAAATAAAAAAAAAAGAAATAACACCTATTCTCCTGAAGCTGTTTCAAAAAAATTGAAGCAAAAGGAAAACTTTTAGACTCTTTTTATGAAGCCAGCATTACCCTGATCCCAAAACCAGGAAAAAACCACACCAATAAGGAGAATTTCAGACCAATATCACTGATGAATATGGATGCTAAGGTTCTCAACAAGATCTTAGCAAACAGGATCCAACAGCACATTAAAAGATTATCCACCATGACCAGGTGAGATTCATCCCTGGGTTACAAGGATGGTTCAACATTTGCAGATCAATCAGTGTGATAGAATAAATAAATAAGAGAAGAGAGAAGAATCACATGGTCCTCTCAATTGATGCAAAAAAAGCATTTGACCAAATCCAGCATCCGTTCCTGATTAAAACGCTTCCAACTATAGGGATAGAGGGAACATTCCTGAACTTCATAAAATCTATCTATGAAAGACCCACAGCAAACATCATCCTCAATGGGAAGAAGCTCACAGCCTTCCCCTTGAGATCAGGAACACCTCAAGGATGCCCACTCTCACCACTCTTGTTCAACATAGTATTAGAAGTCCTAGCAACAGCAATCAGACAACAAACAGAAATAAAAGGTATCCAAACTGGCAATGAAGAAGTCAAACTCTCTCTCTTCGCAGATGATATGATACTTTATATAGAAAACCCAAAAGACTCCACCCCCAAACTACTAGAATTCATACAGCAATTCAGTAATGTGGCAGGATACAAAGTCAATGTAGAGAAATCAGTGGCTTTCTTATACACTAACAATAAAAATACAGAAAGGGAAATGAGAGAATTGATTCCATTTACTATAGCACCACGAATCATAAGATATCTGAAATAAACCTAACCAAAGAGGTAAAGGATCTGTACTCGAGGAACTACAGAACACTCATGAAAGAAATTGAAGAAGATACAAAAAGATGGAAGACCATTCCAAGGTCTTGGATCGGAAGAATAAACATTGTTAAAATGTCTATACTATGTAGAACAATCTATACTTTAAATGCCTTTCTGAACAAAATTCCACTGGTATTTTTCAAAGAACTGGAGCAAATAATCCTAAAATTTGTATGGAATCAGAAGAGACCCTGAATTGCTAAGGAAAAGTTGAAAAACAATAATAAAACTGGTGGCATCACGTTTCCTGATTTCAAGCTTTACTACAAAGCTGTGATCACCAAGACAGCATGGTGCTGGCATAAAAACAGATATAGACCAGTGGAACAGAGTAGAGAGCCCAGATATGGACCCTCAACTCTATGGTCAAATAATCTTTGAGAAAACAGGAAAAATATACAGTGGAAAAAAGACAGTCTCTTCAATAAATGGTGCTGGGAAAATTGGACAGCTATATGTACAAGAATAAAATTCGACCATTCTCTTACACCATACACAAAGATAAACTCAAAATGGATAAAAGACCTCAATATGAGACAGGAATGCATCAGAATCCTAGAGGAGAACATAGGCAGTAACCTCTTTGATATCAGCCACAGGAACTTCTTTCAAGATATGTCTCCAAAGGCAAAGGAAACAAAAGCAAAAATGAACTTTTGGGACTTCATCAAGATCAAAAGCTTCTGCACAGCAAAGCAGACAGTCAACAAAACAAAGAGGCAACCCACGGAATGGGAGAAGATATTTGCAAATGACAGTACAGACAAAAGGTTGATATCCAGGATCTATAAAGAACTTCTCAAACGCAACAAACACAAAACAGATAATCATGTCAAAAAATGGGCAGAAGTTATGAACAGACACTTCTCCAATGAAGACATACAAACGGCTATCAGACACATGAAAAAATGTTCATCATCACTAGCCATCAGGGAGATTCAAATTAAAACCACATTGAGATACCACCTCACACCAGTTAGAATGGCCAAAATTAGCAAGACAGGAAACAACGTGTGTTGGAGAGGATATGGACAAAGGGGAACCCTCTTACACTGTTGGTGGGAATGCAAGTTGGTGCAGCCACTCTGGAGAACAGTGTGGAGATTCCTCAAGAAACTAAAAATAGAGCTTCCCTATGACCCTTCAATTGCACTACTGGGTATTTAACCCAAAGATACAGATGTGGTGAAAAGAAGGGCCATCTGTACCCCAATGTTTATAGCAACAATGGCCATGGTCGCCAAACTGTGGAAAGAACCAACATGCCCTTCCACGGACGAATGGATAAGGAAGATGTGGTCCATATACACTATGGAGTATTATGCCTCCATCAGAAAGGATGAATACCCAACTGTTGTAGCAACATGGACGGGACTGGAAGAGATTATGCTGAGTGAAATAAGTCAAGCAGAGAGAGTCAATTATCATATGGTTTCACTTATTTGCGGAGCATAACAAATAACACAGAGGACATGGGGAGATGAAGAGGAGAAGGGAGTTGAGGAAATTGGAGGGGAGATGAACCATGAGAGACTATGGACTCTGAAAAACAACCTGAGGGTTTTGAGCGGGCTGGGGGTGGGAGGTTGGGGGAGCCAGGTGGTGGGTATTATGGAGGGCACACATTCCATGGAGCTCTGGGTGTTGGGCAAAAACTATGAATTCTGTTACGCTGAAAAGAAATTTTTAAAAAACAAATGAGGAAAATAAGTGAAATGTGCACCCAAGATTGAGTCACACTGTCCACCACAGAGCCAAGCAGGTGCCCCACGGTCATTCTCCTTCCTAGCACAATAAAACTATCCCACATATGTAAGAAACAGTTGTTTTATGCCTTCATTTCACTCCCTGTCCATATACAGATTTCCTGAAGTGACACAATGATGTCATTTTTGTCTGTTCTCAGAAATCTTGGATCTAGTCATGTCAGGGAATTATTTTATTGCTTCATTCATTAGTCTGTAATCAGGATCAGTTACCACTCTTGCTTTGTCTTTGTCCTCAGTGATAGTGACAGTATTGAGAAATGCTGTCTTTGTTTTGCAGAATGTCCCTCATTGTTGGTGTCTCAGATTGTGTCTGTCATCCTGAGTTCAGGCACCACCTTGGAGCACAACTTCTAGACAAGATGATGGTGGGACCTCCTGAGTGCCTGAGCTCATAGGCTAAGGTGATGAGGAAATGTCAGTGCCCTAGATGTGTGGTTGAGCTTCTTTTAGGGAGATGCAGGAGCTGTGGTTTGATTGTCAGGGTGAGCTGGGGAGAGAGGGTGTATCCACAGATGTTCAGGTTCCTGGAGGAGCACAGTCAGCTCTGAGATGCAGGATGACCAGAAGCCCATTATTAGAGTGGATCACCCCACAGAAGCTCTTTCAGAAAGATACCCAGATGATTCCCAGGCTCATTTCAATTTGAGAAATAGTGTGGAGTGAAATGGTCCTCGGTACTGGGTTCCCAGTTAGGAGCATTTGGGGAGTTTCACACACACCATCACTTGTGCTCTACTCACCCCCCATTTTCATTCTGTCAGTCTTTGAGTCTCTAGTACACATTTATAGGAGCAGAGCAAAAGCTCTGACCCATGGGGACCCAACAGTTTCTGCTATGCATGGGGTGTCTTTTTTTTTTTTAAGATTTTTTTATTTACTTGGCAGAGTCAGAGAGAGAGAGATCCCAAGTAGACAGAGTAGCAAGCAGAGAGAGGGGGAAGCAGGCTCCCTGCTGAGCAGAGTGCCTGATGCAGGAGTGGATCCTAGGGCCCTGAGATCACAACCTGAGCCAAAGGCAGAGGCTTAATCCACTGAGCCTCCCAGGCACCCTCTGCATCGGTTTTCTATAAGGATTGGTTATAGGCCCATCCCCAGTGCTGTTGCAGGATTTGGGATGTTTCTAGGAGGGCAATGTCCCTGCCGACAGATGAGGAAAAACTCATGTTATGCCCTTCAGATGAGAGTTGTGTATCTTTGAATCCCTCCTGCGGTAAAGGATATGCAACGGCAGGTTTTTCTGCATTTCAGGGACCTTCTGCTTGTGGGGAGCTAGGTGACAAAGGAAGATGTATCAGTTTAGACCCATGAGCTCAGGTATAAAGCAAAGGAAATTTATTATCTGGCAGTTCTGGAGGCAAGCAGCCCAAGATAAAAGGTGTCCTCAGGGCCATGTTCCCTCTGAAGGTCATGGTGGAGCATCTCTCAAAGTCTCTATCCCAGCACTCTGTTCATTGCTTGTGGCCAAACAAATTTGTGTTCCCCCAGATTTCCTCTTTCTGTAAGGATGCCAGGTATGATGGAATAGCCACCACCCAACTCCACCTGACCTCATCTTACTGGATTCTATTTTGAATGACCCTATTTCCTATGAAGGCCATATTCTGAGGTACTGGGAGTTAAGACTTCAGCATATTATCTTTGTTGAGACTCAGTGCAACCCATAATACAAGGGGTATATTGGTGCTTTCAAAAGGGGAATCTTTTCATGAGACTCAGCGCAACCCATAATACAAGGGGTATGTTGGTGCTTTCAAAAAGGGAATCTTTTTACTTATTTATTTATTTTTCCAGAAAACAAAAGTTGAGGGAACATTTCCCCGCTTCTTTTATTTAAAAAATTTTTTATTGTGTTATGTTAGTCACCATAAAGTACAGCATTAGTGAGGCGTATGGGTGGCACAGTGTATTAATCCTCTGCCTTCAGCTCAGGTTATGATCTCAATGTCCTGGGACTGAGCCCGGGCATCAGGCTCTCTGCTCCTCCGGGAGCCTGTTCCCCCCTCCCCCACCTCTCTGCTGACCTGTGATCTCTCTCTCTGTCTAATAAAAATACATACATACATACATATATACATACATAAATCAACGACTAAAAAAATACACCATTGGTTTTTTTTTTTTTTTTTGCAGTGTTCCCAGATTCATTATGTATGTAAAGGGCATCTTTAAAATGTGTTTTTTTTCCAGATAATGAGAAAGAGGCCTAGAAAATTGGGGAGCAAAGGGAAAAGGTCTTTCTCAGAAATCAATTCCAGGTGAGACACTGTGTCTTTCCTTCCTCCTGAGAGGCCATGTGTTCATAACTTGGAAACTTTAACTTCTGTCTCTCGATGTTGTCACCCTCCCCTTTCCCCCAGGATCTGTGGCTCCCTCATACCCACTCTTCTCTCCAGCGTTCTCTGCTTTGTGCCCGTGTTTTCTACCCATGCTTCTTATCTCCCTTAGGCTCTGTGTCCTTTTCCCACATGCCAGCAGTATCATAAGAGTTGCTAGCTAGAGGTGCCTGGGTGGCTCACTGGGTTAAATCCTCTGCCTTCAGCTCAGGTCATGGTCCCAGGGTCCTGGGATTGAGTCCCGCATGGGCGTCTCTGCTCCATAGGGAGCCTGCTTCCTCGTCTCTCTCTCTCTCTGCCTGCCTCTCTGCCTACTTCTGATCTCTATCAAATAAATAAATAAAATCTTTTTTTAAAAAAAAGAGAGATGCTAGCTAGAAACTTGTAGTTGTTCTTCATAATTGGCACCTGGGAGAGAGGTTTTCAAAAATATTCTCAGCTCCCAAGCCTGTCAGTGCTAATGCTGCTTCAGGTGTAATGATAATTGCAGTTGTGAAGGGAGGGGAGCTCCCAGAGTCATAAAAACACATCTCAGTGCCCAGCAGCCCTCTTGCACCTGTACTGCCTGCTCTGACCATCACCCTGCGTTCTCCAGTGGGGCAGCAGGAAGAATGCCCAATTGGTGGATTCTTTGTATCTTTCTATCTGAGAGGTACAGTCTGGAAGGCAAGGAGTTGTCTCAGGAGTCCAGGTAAGGGAGCACAGTGGACAAAGGGGGATTTCTGTGTGTGATGTGGTCCAGTGCTGAAGCCTGGCATGGAGGTGGAATCCATCCCAAGGCAGGAGCTGAGTCAGTAGAGATGTGGATGCTAGACCAGCACCCACCCCTGATGGCTCCTGAAGCAATAGAGTAGAATTCTCCCTGACAGTGACTGTTGTGTTTTCTTCAGAGGGGTAGTCAAAAGTGAATTTTTAAGGTGTTAATTTTTTATTGCACGCACTTACCATCAGAGTTACATTTTTTTACATGTACAATATAGTAGTTCAACACTTTCTCCAAAGATCTCTAATTTTAATATGCCTAAGGACTGTCATTCTGGAGTGAGTCCGCTATTGAGTCTGTGTTACTGGAGCCATAGCATAATTTTCAAATATTGACATGTGCATGCATAGCACCTCCATGTTTGTAATAAATGTTGGAATAATGTGTAGAAATCATGTAATCATGTGCAGACACAGTGTGTCAGATCACAGTTGCTGAAGTGGACATGTTTTCTATAACATTGGGTCTATGAAGTGCTTAATGGATTAAATATTTGTGTATCAGTTGTTTATGGAGGGACTTTTCCCATTAAAGTAGGGAAGCATCATTTAAGAAAAATAGAATGTAATACATTTCAAACATGATTTTTAGGCTCTAGGGTATCTTGTGTTGTATATGCTGCTATTAAATATTCGAATACAAATCCAAAAAGTATGTCATTTATACAAGACACAAGGTTTTTGCTGTACATTGCATTTTGCATGTCTGGTATTTCAGTGTCTCGCACAGATCCTGCTTTACAGCTACTAATTTTAATTCACCAGGTATTCATAAATACATACATATATGATCTGAATGTAGTCATTATTTTGTTTCTACTTTACACAATGTAATCTGGCAGTGGTGCTTCTTGTGCAGAGTCTGTGCCTTGTACATTTGTTCCTGGAATGAAAGCAAATGATTCTTTCTGTTGCTGTGCTAATTTTGAGTCATTCTTGCATTCATTTAATCCAGCTTGTACTGGTGCTGGTTCCTGCAGCTTTATTGTACTGTGATCAGTGCATCTACAGTTTATTACTAACTCTAAAGCTTTATTTAAGTTCATATTTGGTTATAGAACAGTCTTCATAAATAATTAAAAACTCATCATTAAGAAAAATTTAAATATGGCGGCAATCTCAATTCAGATGACAAGGTGCAAACATAAGACTAAATTGAGATCTGGTTTATGTAAAGAGCCACAGCTGACTATTATTTTTGTATATTATGGATTCAGGGCACTAGCTTTGTGACCAGCCTAGCCGGGTTCCAGTCCCCATCTGGATTGGTGAGTGAATTTAGACAGCAGTTCACCTCTGTGTAACTTTGTTGTCCTCATCTTTATGAGAAATGCAGTGAGGAATGCCTCATGAATCTTTGAGAATTAAGAAGTGACTCCCATGGGTGGCCACTAAACCAGCGATTCACACATGCAAGTGTTCGGTAATGGTTGTGTATGTAACTCTTGGACGGCCCTAAGTGACAGAAGAACTTTAGTATTTCAAAGTAGGGAGTGTAGAAATGTGGAGATTATCGGATTTTAATCGACACAATTCATGTGACCCACAGGTGATATTCCCAAGCAGGATCCTGTAGCCCAGAAAAGAAAGATCAGTCACTGATACTTGACTGAGAACTGACAGGATGGCCACTAGGGAGCTGACAATAGGACTGATCTTCTTAATACAGACTCTGGCTGGAATTCTGGGGAATTTCTTTCTTCTTTACCATTATCTCCTCCTTGATTTTACTGGGTGTAAGTCAAGGCCCACAGATTTGGTTGTCAAAAACCTTACTGTAGGCAACATTTTGGTCCTGTTGTGTACTGGAATACACAATACAATGTCATCCTTTGGGTGGTATCACATCATCAGTGATTTTGGATGCAAATTTTTCCCCTATGTTCGTAGGGTGGGTAGGGGTGTGTCCATTGGCACCACCTGCCTCCTGAGTGTCTTCCAGGCTATCACCATCAGCCCCAGGAAGTCCAGGTGGGCAGCGCTTAAAGGAAAACCTCATCCCAAATGCATTGTCTCTTCAGTTGTCCTGTGCTGGGTCTTGCAGATATTGGTAAATGTCCTGTCTCCTTTGTTTATGACTATCACTTTGAACAATGAAAACATCACAAATAGGAAAAGTTTTGGATATTGTTCAATTACTCGTCATGAGAAAAGCAGAGACTTGCTGTATGTAGCATTGTTGTCATTCCCTGATGTGCTATTTTTGGGGCTCATGCTCTGGGCCAGCAGCTCCATGGTCTTCTACCTGTACAGGCACAAGCAGAGGGTCCAACATATTCGTAGGACCAACATTTCCACATTGACACCTGAGACTACAGCCACCAAAACCATCCTTCTCCTGGTGAGCACCTTTGTCTACTTTAACACCCTCTCCTCTATCTTTCATGTCATTTTGGGTATTTTTGATGATGTCAGCTGGTACCTTCTGAACACCAGTTTGATAATCAATCTGTGTTTCCCAATCCTCAGCCCCTTTCTGCTCATGAGCCGCGACCCCAGGATATCCATCGTCTGCTTTGCCTGGATAAGGAATATGAAATCCCCTCGTGTTTTGAGAAACATGTAAATTGTAGGAATTCCCTTAATGTTCCTAATGTTGGTAATTCACTCATCCCCTCAGGGTCCCAGTACAATGATGAGAAGCTAACAGAACATCTTTTTTTTTTTTTTCACTCATAGTATGGTGTGTTTTTTTTTTTACTTTTTTTTTTTATAAACATAAAATGTATTTTATCCCCAGGGGTGCATGTCTGTCAATCGCCAGGTTTACACAATTCATAGCACTCACCATAGCACATACCCTTCCTAGTGTCCATAACCCCACCACCCTCTCCTGGCCCCTCTCCCCTAGCAACCCTCAATTTCTTTTGTGAGATTAAGAGTCTCTTATGGTTTGTCTTCCTCCTGATCCCATCTTGTTTCATTTATTCTTTTCCTGCCCTCCAAACCCCCATGTTGCATCTTCACTTCCTCATATCAGGGAGATCATATATATGATAGTTGTCTTTCTCTGGTTGACTTATTTTGCTAAGCATAATACCCTCTAGTTCCATCTATGTCGTCACAAATGGCAGGATTTCATTTCTTTTGATGGCTGCACAGTATTCCGTTGTATACATATACCACATCTTCCTTGTCCATTCATCTGTTGATGGACATCTAGGTTCTTTCCATAGTTTGGCTATTGTGGACATTGCTGCTATAAACATTCAGGTGCACGTGCTCCTTCGGATCACTACGTTTGTATCTTTAGGATAAATACCCAGTAGTGGAATTGCTGGGTCATAGGGTAGCTCTCTTTTCAACTTTCTGAGGAACCTCCATGCTGTTTTCCAGAGTGGTTGTACCAGTTTGCATTTCCACCAACAGTGTAGGAGGGTTCCCCTTTCTCCACATCCTGGCCAGCATCTGTCATTTCCTGACTTGTTAATTTTAGCCATTCTGACTGGTGTGAGGTAGTATCTCATTGTGGTTTTGAATCTAACAGAACATCTTGATCATCTCCTTCAAAGTTAACAATAAGTCATAATTATGATTATAATGTGATATTTTATAATTATCTTATAAATACTCATGTGATTAAAGTTTTGCTAATGGCCAGTGGAGGAGCACAGAAACTATACAATTATAAACTCCAGGTCCTGAAGTGATCTAGATATTATAGAGAAGTCTTTGAGTGTGCCTGCTAAATTTGTTACGCTAAATTTCCCAGAAGTGAAATTGTCCTGGAAGTATAGGAAAAGGACCATGAAAGTGGATCTGCATGTGTCAAGTTATCAGTTAAACTGCAGAGAATTGTACTGGAGGGGAAATTCAATCAGTGAGTACAGTTTTGGGGAGCCAGTTATTATTTTGTAGTTTTCCTACTAGAGGGGCAATAGTCAGTCATGTGAAATATGATGTCATGGGAGCTTGGGAGATGAGCGCTGTAAACATTTTCGGGTAGAAATGGACAGATTGAACTGAAATGGGTAGTGGTGAGCGTAGAATTACATTTTACCTAACTCTTAAACAACAGCAGGTGATTGTAAAAATTTTAAATGACATGAATTCCATAGAATTGGCATCTGTGGAAGGCAGATCTTTCTCTCGTTTGTGGACGTGATTTGGGCTTGTGGGCAAGAAAGAGGTTTGGTGGTGAACACTCATGTTCCTGATGTGATGAGAGTAGTTTATGGTGGAGACTTCCAGTGAATTTGGAGCTGTGAAGGGAGAGTCATTTGAAAGGCAGAGACATAAATCCTTTCTGTTTATGTTCGAGCTTGTGGCTCCTTGGTTTTCAATTTCCCTCAATTTTAGGGGAGTTGTTTTTTAAAGTTTTAGTTTTTTTTAGCTTAGAGAGAGAGAGAGCGAGCGAGCGTGTGTGTGCGACCATGGAGGGACAGAGGAGAGGGGGAAGGAGACGCAATCTGAAGCCAACTTTGTACTGAGCATGGGGCCTGATTTCGTGGCTCCATCCTGCAACCACCAGATCACAACTTGAGCTGATACCAAGAGTAAGACCCTCAATGGACTGAACCACCCTGTACGCCTAGGAGAGATTTTTATATAGTTTATGTATGTATCTACATCTACATATAGATATCTCTCTGTATCTACATGTAGGATTTTGTAGTTTATATACCTATGTGTATGTATATATATTTACATATATATTTATATCTAATCTATATCTATATATGTATCTATATTTTCTATAGTTTATAGATATAAATATAGATAATTATATATTATATGTAGAAGTTTGTACAACTGAGTGAAATATATTGGAGCTCCCATGAAACACTTAAATATTTTCTTCAGTTAGATCACAACACAAGAAGAAGAAAAGGTAGATATTGACACACTTATACCTAGAGTTGTGCATGTAAGGATCTATTGTATGATCTCTGTGCCAGTATACAATAGAGATGCAGAGTTAATCATGTTTGTTATCCACCAATCAATATGATGGAGCTTTGTCCTTTGGGGAAAATTTTCAATAGTATCAGCTATTGTAATGACCAAGTCATGCCTATGTGATCTGATGCATATATTTCCATGCTAACTGTTTGATTGTTAAAGATCCATAAAATGCACTTTTCATTTTCCTACCTTAACACTCTTATTTTGCCATATCTCTTAAAATAATACCCAGTGAATAGAGGAAACATATTTGATTTTAAATGAGTTAATTAGTGTGCAGATGGCATTGCCAGGTACAAGTCCAGAGGAAAAGGGCTGTCCTCCACCCCCTGGAAACCCTGTTCTTTCTAAGTGGGTGGTATTATGCTACCTATTCCTACTCTTCATTTTCTTCATATTTCTGCACAAATCTCTCCTGCTACCATCTCCAACGCCCAGTCTATAGTGGATTTGATTATACCTCCTGAGCTTCAGAATTGAAGGAGTGTGACTCTTTTTTGGTACAAGAGGAATCCTCTGCCATTGAAAGATGCCACTTGATATTAGTATGGGATTGACCTTCCTGTTTGCCATGTTGTTGTCCTACTGCCCCCTGCTGCAGACTTTTGTGCTCCGCTGGGAAGTCATCGTGGACAGCATCTTGCTCTTCTGTGGTTTGGAGCTGCTGCCGCTTGAGGTGCTCACCCTGGCTGTTTTCTCCAGTACGGACAGGATTTCAAGTACAAAGATTTCACCCACCAGCCATCATGGGCTGAGACCACAGATACTTCTGGTCTTTGGCCACACCAGTGAGACTTGGTGGGTCAAGTTGTCCTGGGAAAGGTCACAGCTTTTCCTCCGCACAGTCATTTGGGTAACACAGTGAGCATGAGGCCACTGGGCGTCCTCTTCTAAAGTTAGACCAAGAGTCTAAGAGACTCCTTTGTACTCCATTGTTGGGAGGGGCAACGCTGTCCCATCCTGTTCATCCCTCAGAAGCAGTTTCCTGCTGCCATCCAGTTCTTTTTGATCGTTCTGGCCAGGGCATCTTATGTGGACTGTGTAGGCTCCTTGGGCTTCCAAAAGGTCTGGAACCACATACTCCCCATATGTGCTGTGCCACTCCTTCATGAGCGCAGAGAACCTCAGCATGGTTGGCTCCTGAATGCCAGGACTTTGTTAGTAGCTCATAGTGTTATTTTCCTAATCATACCGTGAAAGAAACATTTTAAAATAATAAATGTGTATTTTTTGTAAAAAAATAAAAATAAAAGAAGTGATTATGCTATTTACATTTAATATAATAATTCATACATTTACGTATCACTTGGATTTATTTCCTCTCTTTATATATGTAAACTACTTTTCAGTGAATTTTACATGTAGTTTTACATTATTATTTCCTATAATAATGGAAGCCTTGTCTTGAGTTGTGTAGGCTTATTTCTTAGTTTTACCCAGATATTTCAACATATATTTAAATGCTAATCACAGTGTCATTTCATTTTGTGCTATGAAACGCCACCTTTGTAATTTAAGCACAATATTAATTCATTTACCATATCCCATCTGTTTGATTGGTGAGATGCATTTTTTAAATTTATTTATTATTTCTTTTCAGCGTAACAGAATTCATACGTTTTGCATCACACCCAGTGCTCCATGCAATGCGTGCCCTCCATAATACCCGCCACCTGGCTTCCCCAACCTCCCATCCCCCACCACTTCAAAACCCTCAGGTTGTTTTTCAGAGTCCATAGTCTCTCATGGTTCACCTCCCCCTCCAATTTCCCTTCACTCCCTTCTCCTCTCCCTCTCCCCATGTCCTCCGTGTTATTTGTTATGCTCCGCAAATAAGTGAAACCATATGATAATTGGCTCTCTCTGCTTGACTTATTTCACTCAGCATAATCTCTTCCAGTCCCGTCCATGTTGCTACAAAAGTTGAGTATTCATCCTTTCTGATGGAGGCATAATACTCCATAGTGTATATGGACCACATCTTCCTTATCCATTCATCCGTTGAAGGGCATGTTGGTTCTTTCTACAGTTTGGCGACCATGGCGATTGCTGCTATAAACATTGGGGTACAGATAGCCCTTCTTTTCACCACATCTGTATCTTTGGGGTAAATACCCAGTAGCGCAATTGCAGGGTCATAGGGAAGCTCTATTTTTAACTTCTTGAGGAACCTCCACACTGTTCTCCAAAGTGGCTGCACCAACTTGCATTCCCACCAACAGTGTAAGAGGGTTCCCCTTTGTCCACATCCTCTCCAACACATGTTGTTTCCTGTCTTGCTAATTTTGGCCATTCTAACTGGTGTGAGGTGGTATCTCAATGTGGTTTTAATTTGAATCTCCCTGATGGCTAGTGATGATGAACATGTTTTCATGTGTCTGATAGCCATCTGTATGTCTTCGTTGGAGCAGTGTCTGTTCATATCTTCTGCCCATTTTTTGATATGATTATCTGTTTTGTGTGTGTTGCGTTTGAGAAGTTCTTTATAGATCCTGGTTATCAACCTTTTGTCTGTACTGTCATTTGCAAATATCTTCTCCCATTCTGTGGGTTGCCTCTTTGTTTTGTTGACTGTTTCCTTTGCTGTGCAGAAGCTTTTGATCTTGATGAAGTCCCAAAAGTTCATTTTTGCTTTTGTTTCCTTTGCCTTTGGTGACATAATTTGACAGAAGTTGCTGTGGCTGATATCGAAGAGGTTACTACCTATGTTCTCCTCTGGGATTCTGATGGATTCCTGTCTCACATTGAGGTCTTTTATCCATTTCGAGTTTATCTTTGTGTACGGTGTAAGAGAATGGTCGAGTTTCATTCTTCTACATATAGCTGTCCAATTTTCCCAGCACCATTTATTGAAGAGACTGTCTTTTTTCCACTGTATATTTTTTCCTGCTTTGTTGACGATTATTTGACCATAGATTTGAGGGTCCATATCTGGGCTCTCTACTCTGTTCCACTGGTCTATATGTCTGTTTTTATGCCAGTACCATGCTGTCTTCGTGATCACAGCTTTGTAGTAAAGCTTGAAATCAGATAACGTGATGCCGCCAGTTTTTTGTTTTTCAACATTTCTAGGACACATTTCTAAGAGTGGAGCTGAAGCTCTGGCCCATGGGGACACAACAGGGTCTGCTCTGCATGGGATGTTTTTTTTTTAAGATTTTTAAAATTTACTTGACAGAATGAGATAGAGAGATCCGAAGTAGAAAGAGAAGCAAGCAGAGAGAGGGGTAAGCAGGCTCCCTGCTGAGCAGAGAGCCCGATGCAGGACTGGATCCCAGGACCCTGAGATCACAATCTGAGCCAAAGGCAGAGCTTAACCCACTGAGCCACCCAGGCACCTTCTGTATTGGTTTTCTAGAAGGATTTGGTATAGGCCCATCCCCAGTGCTGTTGCGGGGTTAGGGATGTTTCTAGGAGGGCAATGTCCCTGCCGACAGGTGAGTTAAAACTCATGTTATGACCCAGATCAGAGCTGTGTGTCTTTGAATCCCTCCTGCGGCAAAGGACATGCAACAGCTGGTTTTTATGCATTTCAGGGACCTTTTGCTTGTGGGGAGCTAGGTGACAAGGGAAGATGTATCAGTTTGCTGGTGTTGCCATAATAGGGACCATGAGCTCAGGTATAAAGCAAAGGAAATTTATTATCTGGCAGTTCTGGAGGCAAGCAGACCAAGATCAAGGTGTCTTCAGGGCCGTGTTCCCTCTGAAGGTCATGGTGGAGCATCTCTCAAAGGCTCTGTTCGTTGCTTGTGGCCAAATAAATTTGTGTTCCCCAGATTTCCTCTTTCTGTAAGGATGCCAGGTATGATGGAATAGCCGCCACCCAACTCCACCTGACCTCATCTTACCAGATTCTATCTTGAATGACCCTATTTCCTATGAAGGCCATATTCTGAGGTACTGGGACTTAAGACTTCAGCATATTAACTTTGATGAGACTCAGTGCAACCCATAGTATAAGAGGTACGTGGATGCTTTCAAAAGGGAATCTTTTTACTTATTTATTTATTTTTCCAGAAAACAAAAGTTGAGGGAACATTTCCCCACTTCTTTTATTTTTATAAAAGATTTTTTTAATTGTGTTATGTTAGTCACCATAAAATACAGCATTAGTGGGGCACATGGGTGGCTCAGTGTATTAATCCTCTGCCTTCAGCTCAGGTCATGATCTCAGGGTCCTGGGACTGAGCCCAGCATCAGGTTCTCTGCTCAGCAGGGATCCTGTTCCCCTCTCCTCCGTCTCTCTGCCTACCTGTGATCTCTCTCTCTGTCTAATAAAAATACATACATATATACATACATACATAAAAGATTTTAAAAATACACCATAATTTTTTTTGCAGTGTTCCAGGATTGATTATGTATGTAAAGGGCATCTTTAAAATGTGTTTTTTCCCCAGATAATGAGAAAGAGGCCTGGAAAATTGGGGAGCAAAGGGAAAAGGTCTTTCTCAGAAATCAATTCCAGGTGAGACACTGTGTCTTTCCTTCCTCCTGAGAGGCCATGTGTTCATAACTTGGAAACTTTAACTTCTGTCTCTCGATGTTGTCACCCTCCCCTTTCCCCCAGGATCTGTGGCTCCCTCATACCCACTCTTCTTTCCAGTGTTCTCTGCTTTGTGCCTGTGTTTTCTACCCATGCTTCTTATCTCCCCTAGGCTCTGTGTCCTTTTCCCACATGCCAGCAGTATCATAAGAGTTGCTAGCTAGAGGTGCCTGGGTGGCTCACTGGGTTAAAGCCTCTGCCTTCATCTCAGGTCATGGTCCCAGGGTCCTGGTATTGAGCCCTGCATGGGCGTCTCTGCTCCATAGGGAGCCTGCTTCCTCCTCTCTCTCTCTGCCTGCCTCTCTGCCTACTTCTGATCTCTGTCTATCAAATAAATAAATAAAATCTTTTTTTAAAAAAAGAGAGTTGCTAGCTATAAACTTGTAGTTGTTCTTCAAATTGGCACCTGGGAAAGAGGTTTTCAAAAATATTCTCATCTCCCAAGCCTGTCAGTGCTAATGCTGCTTCAGGTGTAATGATAATTGCAGTTGTGAAGGGAGGGGAGCTCCCAGAGTCATAAAAACACATCTCAGTGCCCAGCAGCCCTCTTGCACCTCTACTGCCTGCTCTGACCATCACCCTGAGTTCTCCAGTTGGGCAGCAGGAAGAATTTGGTGGGTTCTCTGCATTTTTCTATCTGAGAGGTACAATCTGGAAGGCAAGGAGTTGTCTCAGTAGTCCAGGTAAGGGAGTATAGTGGACAAAGGGGGATTTCTGTGTGTGATGTGGTCCAGTGCCGAAGCTGTATGTTTTATTTTAAATGGAGTAATTAGAGTGAAGATGGCACTGCCAGGTGACAGTCCAGAGGAAAAGGGCTTTCCTCCACCCCCTGAAAAACCTGTTCTTTCTGTGTGGGTGGTATTATGCTACCTATTCCTGCTGGAACTCTTCATATTTCTGTACGAAGCTCTCCTGCTACCATCTCCAACAGCTGATCTCGCAGTGGATATGGTGATACCTCTCCAGAGCCTTGGAATTGAAGGAGTGTGAGTCTTTCTTGGTGCAAAGGGAAATCTGTGCCATTGAAAGATGCCACTTGGTATTAGCGTGGACTGGACCTTCCCATCTGCCATGCTGTCCTCCTACTGCCTGCTGCTGCAGACTTCCGTGCTCTGCCAGGATGTCATCGTGAACAGCACCTTGCTCTTGTCCTGTGGCACACAGCTGCTGCTCGAGGTGCTCACCCTGGCTGTTTTCTCCAGTATGGAGAGGATTTCAAGTACAAAGATTTCAGCCAGCAGCCATCATGGGCTGAGACCACAGACACTTCTGGTCTTTGGCCACAACAGGGAGAATTGGTGGGTCAGTTTGTCCTGGGAATGGTCACAGCTTTTCGTCAGCACAGACATTTGGGTAACACACTGAGCCCAAGGCCAGTGGGCATCCACTATTTTTTTTCAAGATTCTATTTATTTATTTTTGAGAGAGAGAGAGAGAGGGAGAGAGAGACAGACAGACAGAGAGTGCATGCAGGGGCAGGTGAGAGGGGCTGAGGGAGAAGGAGACTCTAACTGAGCAAGGAGCACTCAGTCCCAGGACCTTGGGATCATGAACTGAGCAGAAGGCAGGTGCTTAACTAATTGAGCCCCCAGGCACCTGACGTCCACTTCCAAAGGAAGACCTCTTCTAAAGCAAGAGACTATTCTACTGTCCAGACAGGGAGGGGCAAGGCTGTCCCCTCCGGGCCCTTCTCAGAAGCAGTTTCCTGCTGCCCTCCAGTTCTCTTTGATACTCCTGGCCAGAGCATTTTGTGTGCACCAAGTAGTAAGTAGTGTGGCCTTCAAAAAAGACCTGAGTCTCATACTCCCCATATGTGCTGTGCCACCCTTTATAGTAGCAGAGAGATCCTTGGGATGATTTGCTCCCAGGGTGACACAAATCACCTCACCTCGTTCCTCAGAGACTGAGCTCCAGGACTTCTCATTAGCTCAGTGTTATTTACCTGCTCTTATTTTGAAAGAAACATCTAAAAATGATAAATTTGCATTTTTTGGTCAAAAAACAATGATGGTAGTAATTAGTCTATTTATATTTAATATAATAATTCATATATTTGCATATCAGAGGGTTTATTTCCTCCTTTTATATATGTAAGCTCTTGTTAATTTTTAAACATAATTTTCATGTTATAATTCCATGTAATAATTGACCCCTTTTCTGAGTTGTATCCTTATTTCTTAGTTCTATTTATTATTTTTTATTTAAAAAAATTTTATTATGCTACTCATCATACAGTACCTCATTAGTTTTTGATGTTGTGTTCCATAATTCATTGTTTGCATATAACATCCAGTGTTCCCTGCAATACGTGCCCCCCCAATCCCATTAACAGGCTATCCCATACTTTCACCCCCCTTAAAACCCTGTTTGTTTTCCAGCACCCGTAGTCTCTCATGGTTTGTCTCCCCCTCCATTTTCCTCCACCTTCATTTTCCCTTCTTTCTCCTAATGTCCTCTATGCTCTTTGTTATGTTTCACAATAAGTGAAGCCATATGATAATTGAGTTTCTGTAGTTATTCCCCTTAGCATAATCTCCTCTAGTCCCATCCATGTGGGTGCAAAATTTTAGTGTTCATCTTCTCTGGTGACTGAGTGATACTCCATTGTATACATGCACCACATCTTCTTTATCCATTTGTCTTGTTGAAGGGCATCTCAGCTCTTTCCACAGTTTGGCAATCATGGGCGTGGCTTCTATGAACATGGGCTACATATGGCCCTTGTTTTCACTACATCTGTGTCTTTGGGGTAAATATCCAGTAGTGCAATTGCTGGGTCATAGGGTAGCTGTATTTTGAACGTTGTGAGGAACCTCCACACTGTTTTCCAAAGTGGCTGTACCAACTTGCATTCCCACCAACAATATTAGGAGAGATTTGGAGGAGGTTTTTGTTCACTGCATCAGTATCTTTACCGGTTATTGGTCTATTCAGGTGGCCAGTTTCTTCTTGTTTCAGCATGGTAGTTTTTTAGGTTTCCAAGAAGGCATCCATTTCTTCCAGGTTGCTTAATTTGTTGGCACATAGTTTTTGTTTTTGTTGTTGTTTTTTAGGACCAACTTTGCAGTATACCATAGGTTTAAAACCAATGTGTTTTCATTCTCATTAGTTTCCATGAATTGTTTAAGTTCTTCTTTAATTTCCTGGTTGACCCAATCATTCTTTAGCAGGATGCTCTTTAACTCCCAAGTGTTTGACTACCTTTCAAATTTCTTCTTGTGGTTGTGTTCCAGTTTCACAATATTGTGGTCTGAAAATATACAGGGATATTCTCAGTCTTTTGGTATCAGTTGAGACCAGATTTCTGACCCAGGATATGGTCTACTCTGGAGAGATTTCCATTTCACTCAAGAAGAATGAGTATTCTGTTGGTTAGAATGGAATGTTCTATATGTATCTACAACGTCCTTCTGGTCCAGTGTGTCATTCAAAGCTCTTGTTTCTTTGTTGATCTTCTGATTAGATGAGCTTGTGAGTGGAGCATTGAGGTCTCCTACTATTAATATATCACTATCAGTATGTTTCTTTATTTTGGTTATGAATTGGTTTATATAATCGGCTGCTCCCATGTTGGGGCCCTAGATATTTACAATTCTTAGATCTTCTTGTTGGATGGACCCTTTAAGTATGATATAATGTCTCTCTACATCTCTTACTACCGTCTTTGGTATAAAGTCCAATTTGTTGGATATGAGAATTGCTACCCCAGCTTTCATTTGAGCTCCACTGGTGTGGTAAATGATTCTCCATCCCCTCCCTTTGAATCAGGAGGTATCTTTAAGTTCAAAATGTGTTCTTGTAGACAGCCTATGGATGGGTCCTGCTTTTTTATCCAATCTAAAACCC
>PISX010026054.1:0-25123 GCA_004024625.1 Mellivora capensis | reverse complement strand
AAAGAAGAAAAGAAACAAGATGGGATTGGGAGGGAGACAAACCATAAGTGACTCTTAATCTCACAAAACAAACTGAGGGTTGCTGGGGGGAGGGGGGAGGGAAAAGGGGGTGGGGTAATGGACATTGGGGAGGATATGTGCTATGGTTAGTGCTGTGAAGTGTGTAAACCTGGCGATTCACAGACATGTACCCCTGGGGATAAAAATATGTTTATAAAAAAATTATAAAAAAAATAAATAAAATAATTAAAAAAATAATATGTTGAATAAAAAACAATTAGAAAATAAAAATTTTTAAAGAAAGTACTAATTTAGCATCAAGCACATAAAATTCCTTATATATTTATCTAATAAAAATTGTGTATAATCTTTGCCCATAAAACTATAAAACATTACTTAGAAAAATTAAAGAGGAGGTAAATAAATGAAGGAATTTATTAAATTTTGTAAATACAGTAATTCTTTCCCAAATTACATAGAATAAATAGATTCAATTCAATCCCAGTTACAGTCAAAGCTTTATTTTTGTAGACATTAATAAGTTTATTTTAAAATTCAAATCAAAATGCAAAAATGTCAAGATGAGGCAAGGCGGTCTTAAATGAAAACAAAGTCAGAGTATTTACACTACCATACACCATGATCACCAAGAAATCATAAGTAAGATTTTATGATACTGACACATGAACAGAAAATCTGGCCAATGGCATATAATAAACATCTAGAAACAATATTATATAAATAGCCACAGACTTATGATAAAGGTGACATTGCATGGCAGTGGGGTAAAAATTAGGTTAATAAATCTTAATCTTTATATCCTGGATACTCCAAAATTGATTCCAGATGAAGTGTAGAACTAAATGTGAAGTACAAAACAAAGGTTGTAGGAGATAATATATGTGAATGTTTTCATGACCAAAATAATAGCTTTCTTAATGAGGAAACAAAAATCATTAGCCAAAGATAACACTAATAATTTGTGCCTATTTATCAAAATACTCCATGAAGACAGTTTAAAATATAATATACACATACATATCTATACACACACACAGTCACATGCATACATATTACATATAATGTTTAGGAAAAATAAACAGACTACATAAAAAAATCTACAACTCAAGAAACATAGATGACCCCACAGAAAAAAGTAAGCAAAACATTTGGACAGGCATTTCACAAAGAGGCTATATAAATTAAAACCACAATGTGACAAATATTTATAAGGTCTACAAGAGGAAAACTATACATTTCTGATAAATAAAATCAAATCAGAACTTAATAAATGGAAAGGTATTCCATGTCCATGAATAGGAAGACTCAGTATTGCTAACATATCAGTTCTTCCCAAACTGATCTACAGATTCAGTATAATCCCAATCAAATCTCAGCAAGGATACTTTGTGGATATTGACAAACTGATTCTAAAGTTTGAATGGAGAAGCAAAAGAACCAGAATAGTTAGCGTGATATTGCTATAGCGTGATAACAAAGTCAGGAGATTGACAGTACCTGAATTTGAGACCTACTATAAAACTACAGTAATCAAGACAATGTGCTATTAGTGAAAAAACAGAGATAGCTCAATGGAACCAAATAGCAAAACCAGAAATAGACCCACACAAACACAGTCAATTGATTTTTGGCAAAGCAGCAAAGGCAATAAAATACATCCAAGATAGTCTTCTCATGTTATGGAACAACTGGACATACACATGTTGATGAATAATGAATCTAGATTAATCAAAAAATGAATATAGATAATCCAGACAGACTTTATCCTCTTCACAAAAATTAACTCAAACTGGATCATATATTCAAAACTATAAAACTCCTAGAGCAGAGTATAGGAGAAAACCTAGATGACTTTAGATATGATGATGACTTAATAGATATAACACCAAAGGACAATCCATGAAAGAAATAATTGGTAAACTGGATATTACTAGAATTAAAACTTCTGTGAAAGTCCATATCAAGAGAATAAGAATACAAGCCCACAGACTAGGAGAAAAGACTGTGGATGTGCAAAGACACATCCAAACTGTACAAAGAATTTTTTTTTATTTTTAAAGATTTATTTATTTGAGAGAGAGAGTGCCCCCGCATGAGTGGGGGTAGAGGGGCAGAGGGAAAAAGAATCCCCACTGAGAACAAAGCCTGACAACACAGAGCTTGATCTCGGGCCCCTAAGATCATGACTGGAGATGAAATCAAGAGTTGACACTTAACCAACTGAGCTACCTAGGCACCCCTAAATATATAAAGAACTCTTAAAACCCAACAATAAGAAAATGAACTACTGATTTTAAAATGGGCCAAAGATCTAAACAGACCCTTCTCTAAAAAAGATATTCAGAGAGTAAGTAAGCATATGAAAAGATGTTCTAAATCATATGTCACCAAAAAAGTACAAATTAAAGAGCAGTGAGATGTCACTACATAGCTATTAGAATGGACAAAATTTGGAACACTGCCAACACCAAATGTTGTCAAGAATATGGAACAATGGGAACTTTTATTCCTTGCTAGTGAAAATGAAAAATGGTACAGACACTTTAGGACACAGTTTGGTGACTTCATACAAAACTAACATATTCTTAGCATATGATTCAGCGGTCACTCTCCTTAGTAATTACCCAAGGGAATTGAGAACATGTCCACACAAAAATCCTGCACATAAATGTTTACAGCAGCTTTATCCAGAATTGCCAAAATTTGAAGGCAACCAATATGTCCCTCAGTATGTGAATGAATTAATAAACTGGAATACAATAGAAAATTATAGAATTCTAGATTCCAAATAATGGAATATTATTCAATTCTAACAAGAAATGAGCTATCAAACCATGAACAGACAAGAAGGAACCTTAAATGAATATTAAGTGAAAGCGTGAAAAGGCTACATATTCTATGATTCCAACTACATAACATTCTGGACAGGAAAAAAAATGTGGAAACAGTAAAAAGATAACTGGATGATTGTGGGCGGGGGATGGGATAAATAGAGCACAGAGGATTTTTAGGGCGGTGAAAATGCCCTGTATCATATTATAATGATGTCATTCCACATTTGTCCAAATCCACAGAATGTACAAGAAGAGTGAAACTTAATGTAAACTATGGCCTTTGGGTGATTATTATGTGTCAATGCAGGTCTTCGATACTAATAAAGATACCACTGGTGGGTAATGTTGGTAATGGGGGAAGCCATGCATGGGTGGGGGGAGGAGACATATGGGAAATCTCTGTACCACCTTCTTGGTTTACTGTGAAACTAAAACTGTGCTAAACAAATTAAAGTCTTCAAAACAAAGATCACATAAAATACACACACACACACACACAATGACACCACTATACATTTGCCAGAAATGCTTGGGGGCAAATACTGTATTAAGAATATGAATAACTACAATTTTTGGAAAGCTATCAGTATATCTCCTAAAAAAAATACCAATATCTTATAACACAACAAATTCACTATTAAATATTGTAAATTTGAATATATATGTTCACTGAAGGATATGTCAAAAAAATTAATAATATCATTATTTGACATAGTGAAATACTGGAAACAACCCAAATATCCATGAATAGAAGAACTTACATCATTTTAGAATACTGATCTTCTAAAATGGAATATTGCATGGCCATGAGTATGAGCAATCTATTTCTTTTTTTTTTTTTTTTTTTTAGATTTTTTATTTATTTATTTGACAGACAGAGATCACAAGCAGGCAGAGAGGCAGGCAGAGAGAGAGGGAGGAAGCAGGCTCCCTGCTGAGCAGAGAGCCCGATGTGGGGCTCGATCCCAGGACCCCAGGGTCATGACCTGAGCTGAAGGCAGAGACTTAATCCACTGAGCCACCCAGGTGCCCCGAGCAATCTATTTCTATAAGCAACAATATGGACAGTCTCTCAGACATAGCACTGAGTGAAAGAAAACAGACACATATACAAAAATACTATATGATTACATTTATATAACTGTCTCCAATAGGCAAAACCAATCTGTGAGATAAAAGTCAGAACAACTGTTGTCTTTGGGAATGTAGGAGGAGCCAAGCCAAAGTGATTTGGCCAAGCAGAATAATATTGACGGTGTTCAGCCAGATCATAGGAGAGTATAAGGGAACCTTCTAATACTGTTATATATCTTGATCTGGGTGATAGTTAAAAGGTGTGATTAACAGATAAAAATAATTGAAATGTACTCTTAAGATCACACACACACACACACACACATATTTGTTATCCATCACACATTCTTAGAAAATTAAATAAAAAGCAGAGATCATTTGAAAGACAAAGGGCAAAAAATATTTTCTTTTTTTCACATTTGTATAACAATGACTAAATTCAAGTAACAAATCCAATATAAACAGATCAAGGTAAGGTTAAGAGGAAAAAACCACTGCTAATCCTGCAACCAAAATTCAACAATTTTCTATTACTTGCCAAAAAATATTTTTTCATTAAGCAGCCATTGTTCATAGATGTCAATTGTTTTCAGATGAGATAAACATTTCCTTCCATAAGTATATATTGCCTTTCTTAAATCCAGGCACTACTTCATAAATAAATTCTCAAGTCATAAAGGAGATCAGTTCAGCCAACATACCACCACTATTAAAGAAGAAAAGAAACAAGATGGGATTGGGAGGGAGACAAACCATAAGTGACTCTTAATCTCACAAAACAAACTGAGGGTTGCTGGGGGGAGGGGGAGGGAGAGGGGGGTGGGGTAATGGACATTGGGGAGGGTATGTGCTATGGTTAGTGCTGTGAAGTGTGTAAACCTGGCGATTCACAGACATGTACCCCTAGGGATAAAAATACATTATATGTTTATAAAAAAATAAAAAATTAAAAAAAAATAAATAGATCCAAAGTACACATTTCTCTTGCCATGAACCAAATTCAAAATGTTCAGGTTATCTGTAGTGAAGCCTGAGTGTGTTTTATTCCCTTCTTGATTCAAAACACCAGAGAGATCCTTCATGCCAGCTGTTGCAGCAGAAGCCAAATACATAAATGAAAGAATAAATTATAAAGCCATCAGTGCTGCCTCCCACTTAAACAGCTTGCCCTGTTATCAAATATCAAACTATTCCTCATTCAGCATCTTCCCCTTGGATTGGGGACCTAGCATTTTAGTTTTAAGCACTCTATCCATAATAATAATAAAATAAACCAAGTTTTCTAAATCTACTCCCTAGATGCAGGCAGAGATACTCTTTAGCTTTGCACACTATTACTCATGTCCTGAGCTAATTTTATTATGGTTACTCTGATTATTACTACTTTCCTGGCTAATCAGTGTCTTTGAGGCCCCTGCACATTTAACCACAGCCATTCTATTTCAGTCCCTTACTCACCCCATTCCTTTAGCAAATTTAGGATGAAAGACAAACAGATCAGGCCCTAGGGTCATTATCATTACCCATGCTGTTCTGAGCACCCCAGGACTCAGGTCATACACAACCCCATGATAGCTTCATTATCATGGGTTAAAAAGGTAATATATGTTCCTAAAGAGAAGCACATTCATTCATTCATACTGTGAATTGGAATTAGGGCATAAGAAATTTCCCTTATTTTAGTTTAGTATTCCATATTGTTGGGGCATAATGTACATACCAGGACCTTGTCTGATCCTTGTACTGTCTTTATATATCAAAGACAATTCAATAAATACAATACCATATTCTAGCATCAACTTAAAGAATTATACAATTTTAGCACCAAACAAGATAAATAAAATTACAAAGAAAATTTATAGATGAAGACATGACTAACAAAAATCCATGACTTGTTCAAGATCATACCACTACTCACTTGGTATTAAGTAATCTGCTTATATTTTTTACTTGGTATTAAGTAATATGCTTATATTTTATATTTTATTTTATTTGATATTTATATTTATATTTTATTACCTTTATGACAGAGGTAAACAGAGAAACAAATGGAGTAATTTTCTAGCCTCTGGAAAACTGGGTAGTAGAATAGTCTCAAAAATGTGTTACTGATGGGGTGCATAGAACAATTTTTGAGACTTAAGTAGGCTACATTGCTTTGCTATCATGATATTTAGTAGGATATATTTCATTTTATATATACATAATATATGTATATACATGATATATGTATACATGTATGCTATATGTGTATCATGCTTGTACATATATTAGCACTTTTTGAGAACTGAAAACTCAAAATCCTCAGAAATTTAAGAGAGAATGTGATTGTAGACTAGAACTTCTTAAGCCAAGACTCAAGGACTTTAAGAGACCACAGAAGTTCAAAGGGTCTATTAATCAGCTGATATTTGTAAAGTATTTTGTATTTGCATATATGTGTATACTTCCACATGTCTGGAATATGTGTTTATAGCTTTATCTAGATTCTCAAAGTTTAAGAACAGTTTAGGAACAGTTTAAGCATCAGTGTTCTATACTCAATTTTGTATTATTTGTTCAGGTTCACTTAGCCAAAAGAGCTCCTTTCCTTTGTCAAAATATGAACCCCTTGGATACAATAATCCATATTTTGTACTCTTCAGTGTTAACCTATTCACATCTAAAATCTGGAGAGTCTGAGTTAGGTCAAGCCTTAATCAAGTTTAATTTTCACAACATGAATATTCCAAACTTAATGGATCAGTTTTGCTGAGTCCAGTAGAATTCTTTCAAAAGTGGTAGCAGATATCTAAACTCACACTGTCTTTCAGGATCCCAAATCAATTCATGCAATGACCACCGAATGGTATATTTCAGGAACTATATTACATTGGCACTATAATATAAATTCCTGTAAGGAATATACTGACGGATTCCGATTACCAAGGGAAATTGGTTGCTGGTATGGTGGGAGCAAGGAGGACTATGTTTGGAACCTAGGAGATTTTCTGAGGTTCTTTTTAGTACTTCCATGACAACAGTAAAGATTAATGGAAAACTACAGGAACCAGAAAAGGCAGAGTGATTGAGGATTCAGAAAGTTCTGAGGATTCAGAACTTTCAGGAAGCAAAGAAGATTTGGATCTATATCACCAGTTCCAAGAAACTATGGTCCTACCTTACATTCTTGTAAGTTCCTATGAGAATCTGTAAGAACTTTAAATGCTACCAAACTGGAATGGGTATTTGAAAACCATTCCTAGCTTCCCCGGATGGTCACCAAGATGAAGTCAACGCTTGGCAAAGCAGCCAAAGAGCCTGGCTACTGTTTTTTCTGGAGCATGTGATGGAGAGGTTAGAATTTGGAGCTTGACCAATGAAAATGTATCTGTACAATGCAAACATATGAGGGGTTTTGTATGAAGAATATGTACTCGTTTATGTGGGATTTTTTTTTTCTGCTGTCAATGACAAAACTATGACGTAGTGGAAAAATGGATGGACCAGGCTATGGAGAAGAGGAGGAACCAATCACCACATATAATATTAGGAAAGGGAATATATACAGGAATTGATCATCACAGGAAAGAAGCTGTTTTTTTACACATGTGGACACCAAGTAGACATTTGGAATGAGCAAAGAACCAATCTTATATGTTCAATGACCTGGGGATGCAACAGTATAAATAGTGTTAAATTAAACCCAATTGAGACATTTCTCTTGGGAAGTTGTGCTTCTGACAGGAATACAGTGCTTTATGATATGAAGCAAGCTACTCCTCTGAAAAAGGTCATTTTAAAGATAAGAACAAATACAATTTGTTGGAACCCTATGGAAGCTTTCATTTTTACTGCAGCAAATGAATGTCACAACTTACATACTTCTGATATGCATGCCCTGTATACTCTTGGTCCGTGTGGATCATGTATGTATGGTGCTTGATGTGGATCACTCTCCCACTAGGAAAGAGTTTGTGTCTGCTAGTTTTGATAAATATATTTGAATCTTTCCTGCAGACAAAAATAGAAGCAGGGAAGTCTATCGCAAAAAAAAGAATGTAACATGGGTTACAGTAAAATGGGACTTCTAACAGCAAATATATTATGTGTGGATCTGATGAAATGAACATTCGTCCATGGAATGCTAATGCTTCCGAAAAATTGGGTATTCTTACATCACGAGAAAAAGCAGCCTAAGATTATAACCAGAAACTGAAGGAGACATGTCAACATCATCCTCATAAAAAATGCATGGTTTTTCACAAATATCTATCAAAATCTATCTACAGCAGATTCAGGAACAGCACATCATGAAAGAAGCTCGTCAATGAAAGGAAATGAATCATCTCAAACACAGAAAGCCTGGATCTCTGTAGGCTGTGTCAGAAAAGAATACATAGTGGCAGCTGTGAAATAACATTTGGTATTCCTACCAATCCTGACATATTCGTTACATTTTAATCTGCAAACTCAGTAAATAAAAATACTGGCTCTAGAATAATCAATTCAGTTACATGTGCAGAACGCTACCCTGAAAATTTATCCTGAAAGGTGGCCTGGTTGATAAGATTATTCAACATTTTATCCTTGATCTGTTTTCTTATTTCATTGAGGAATATAGCACTTGCCAACTTACCTACTTTTGCTGGTAAAAAATGCAGATATACTTTCATGCTGATCTATTATTATAAATATACTATACATTTGAATTTAAATTTAAGACCAAACATCTCTTTTTTAAAATTTTTTTATTATTATGATGTTCAGTTAGCCAACATATACTACATCATTTGTTTCTGATGTAGTGTTCAGTGATTCATTAGTTACGTATAACACCCAGTACTCATCACAACACATGCCCTCCTTAATACCCATCACCCTGTTACCCCATCCTCCTACTCCCTCCCTTCTGAGACTCTCAGTTCCTTTCCCAGGGCCCATAGTCTCTCTGATTTCTTCCCCTTCAGATTTCCCTCCCTTCCCCTGTGGTCCTCCACACTATTGCTCATGTTCCACATATGAGTGAAACCATACGATAATTGTCTTTCTCTGCTTGACTTACTTCACTTAGCATAATCCCCTCCTGTTCCATCCATGTCAGTGCAAATGGTGGGAATTCATCCTTTCTGATGGCTGAATAATATTCCATTGTTTATATGTACCACATCTTCTTTATCCATTCATCTGTTGAAGGGCATCTCTGCTCTTTCCACAGTTTGGCTATTGTGGACATTGCTGCTATGAACATTGGGGTACATCTGCTCCTTCTTTTCACTGCATCTATATCTTTGGGGTAAATACCCAGTAGTACAATTGCTGGGTCATAGGGTAGCTATATTTTTAACATCTTGAGAAAGCTCCATACTGTTTTCCAGAGTGACTGTACAAGATTGCATTACCACCAACAGTGTTAGAGGGCTCCCCTTTCTCCATATCCTCACCAATATTTGTAGTTTCCTGTTTTGTTAATTTTTCCCATTCTAACTGACCCAAGGTGGTATCTTATTGTGGTTTTGATTTGTATTTCCCTGATGGCTAATGATGTTGGGAATATTCTTTGTTAACTTTAATATTACTTTGGGTAATTATTGCAATGATTCTTACTATGATTGCCTATAACATGTAGATTTATGTCAGAACTTTTTTGATTCAAATAATTTTCTATGCTTTATTTGTATTTGGCTTTTTGATACATTAAAGATGATCACATATAAACTTTTATAAAAAATAATTATATTTTATAGTCAAGTCAAGATAATAAAACATCCTTTTTCTCAGGAAAAAAATTCCTATAGGGAACAAACTGTGCTGTTTCCAAACACATTTTTCATTATTAAAGTTTGCTGATCTTCTAATAACAGCATCTGAGAGTGTTATTGTATGCCATATCTGTTTTTTTGTTTTGTTTTTGTTTTTGTCTTTGTTTTTGGTCTTACATTTTCTCTAAAATGTAAGCCTGGTGAAGGCAAGGACTGGCTCATGATTCATCTATCTCAACTTCCTTCTGGGGAGACTTACTATACTGCAGATGCCAGAAAGCGAAAAAAATAACCTTTTCCTGAACAGCATCCAGGTAAGTTTCCACAGGTGACTTATATTCTTGAATCATACATGTGCATCTATTCACATGTGGAACTATGTTAAATGTGGAAAGAAGCAGAGCCTGTAAAAGGCATCCATTTTGCTGGTGCAAATCTATTAAGTCTATTGAGGCTTTGGAAACTAGGTTCTAGAAGTTGCTGTCTGTTCTTGGAATGGCAGCTAAAAGTTCATTTTCGCTTTTGTTTCCTTTGCCTTTGGAGACATATCTTGAAAGAAGTTGCTGTGGCTGATATCGAAGAGGTTACTGCCTATGTTCTCCTCTAGGATTCTGATGGATTCCTGTCTCACATTGAGGTCCTTTATCCATTTCGAGTTTATCTTTGTGTACGGTGTAAGAGAATGGTCGAGTTTCATTCTTCTACAAATAGCTGTCCAGTTTTCCCAGCACCATTTATTGAAGAGACTGTCTTTTTTCCGTGTATATTTTTTCCTGCTTTGTCAAAGATTATTTGACCATAGAGTTGAGGGTCCATATGTGGGCTCTCTACTCTGTTCCACTGGTCTTTGTGTCTGTTTTGATGCCAGTACCATGCTGTCTTGGTGAACATAGCTTTGTAGTAAAGCTTGAAATCAGGTAACATGATGCCGCCAGTTTTATTTTTGGTTTTCAACATTTCCTTAGCAATTCAGGGTCTCGTCTGATTCCATACAAATTTTAGGATTATTTGCTCCAGCTCTTTGAAAAATACCGGTGGAATTTTGATCAGAATGGCATTAAAAGTATAGATTGCTCTAGGTAGTATAGATAGACATTTTAACAATGTTTATTCTTCCTATCCAAGAGCATGGAATGGTCTTCCATCTTTTTGTGTCTTCTTCAATTTCTTTCATGAGTGTTCTGTAGTTCCTCGAGTACAGATCCTTTACTTCTTTGGTTAGGTTTATTCCCAGGTATCTTATGGTTCTTGGTGCTATAGTAAATGGATTAAAAACATGGCAGCTAAAGTGCTAAGATTTACACTCATCAAGTAAACATATCTTTCTGATTCTCCATCTCCTCTCTTTAAAAACATTTTTTAAATAAAAATTGTATATATTTAAGGTGTACAACATGATGACTTGATCACCATCTTTTTGATTGTGGCAGATATGTCAATCAGTTATGGAGGGCCAGTCATTTGAATGGTTTGGAAAAACCAAATTCCTTATATAAAATCCACTTTTGCTGAAAATAAAGTGGTTCCTGTTTTTAATCCACTCTGACTGTTACATGGGCACTCAATTTTTGTTGACTGAATGCATACAGTTCTAAGGAGGCATAAATTACCTTAAAAAAGAAAAGAACACTACAAAGAAAGTTCACCAGTTCTGGGGAGGCAGACTCTAAAAGAGCAATTTGCACGTAATTAGTTCATGTGCTGGTGTTCTCTGGATCAACACCTGGACTGGGCAGTGAAGGAAGGTAAACTGTGATGCATATTCAACAAAGGCATCAACAATCATACCAGGAAAGCTCTAGAACTAGAATGGTTTTTATGATTTGTTCAGAACTATGAAGAGTGACAGACCCCTGCAACAACTAGTAACTGGATGTGAACTGACATCTTCCCAAAGGGTGCAGTCATGGCTAGCTAGGCAGTGGTCTTCTTGAATTAGGGCAATTCCTAAAGAAAACTTGCTGACTCATTTGAGAGCTGTCACCCACCAACACTCTCAGCAACTGGGGAAATAAGTGGTTTGTTCTGAAAGGGGGAAGGGACAGATCTGGGCAGTGTGCTACGGTATCTACCTCACAAAGAGAGCATTAAGGAAAAACAGCCATGTGACTTTGAACAAGAAAACCTAGATTTGAGTACCATTTCTTCCACCTACTAGCTATGGGAATTTGGACATAAAATGTTAACGCTCTGAATTTGTTTCCTCATCTATAGAAATGTAATAATAATAACAACACATTATTATATATAATAATAATCTTACATGTTAAAGGTGTATTGTAATATATGCAAAAGAACATGGCAATCTGCAGATCTTTCAAGAAGGTAAGTATAAACTTAGTAGCTACAATATAATTCATACAGGCCTTAAAATTGCTTACTGAGTTAATTGAGCTGTACATTTTTAACATGTACACTTTTCCACATCTGTACTTTACTTAACAAGAAATAAAAAAGGCTCACCTAGCAGGTAATCAAAACGAGAGAATTTAGTACACTACTCACTAACCAGTGGTTGGCCACCATTTAAGAGCGGTGTGTCATGGGTGTAGCCTGAGGATGGTTTATTTACTTATATTACAACTAAAATCTCAGTTATTATTTTGCAGGAAGTTTGGCTCAAAATGACATGGTCTGTTTTTAAATCAGTGCTTGATTTAGCCATATGCATACTATTGGAATAATGAGAGAAAATTACAGAGAAAGCAAATCAAAGAGAGAGATAGAAATATAGTACATTTAATTTCTTCATTCATTCTTACATTTATGAATTTATCAAATGACAGGTTATCATGAATACACTTTGTGGAAAGATTCAATTATTGAGACATGCATGTCATGACAATGACCTTCTTTGAATTTAAATGAAAATAAACTATCCAACCCTTTTGTGCCAGTGATAGTATACCTCGAAAGGCCTGGAAGGGCATTCCAAGTAAGAGTTATCAAGAGCTAGATTTTCAAAATTAATCCGATACCCCACCAAACTTTTCATCACTGTTATGTAGCATGTCATTTTCTTTTTAAAAAAAAAGACATTAAGTTGAAACCATGGTGCCTTTAAATTTTTCAACATAAAATCTCCCACAGTTCTACTTATATTCTAGGATTCAATGCAGCGATCAAGGCCTTATGATGTATATGCCAAAGACAGCATGGGGATGGTGGAGGGGGTAATATATGGTACCCCCTACACAGTTCCCTTTCTATTTCTTAAGACAGCTCCTATCATTAAGAGTATTGATGATCACATATTCTTTAATTTCTGTCAAGACCCAGTTTGGTTGCCGCCTCTTCCTCAAGTTGGTGAATAAACAAATAAACCATCCTCAGGCTAAAACCATAACACAACTCTCTTAAAAGGTGGTCAACCACTGGTTTAGTGAAAAGCATACTAAATTTTCTTGTATCTGATGACTCTCTAGGTGAGCTTTTGGTTTTTTCTTTATTTTTATAAAATAAAATATGTAGAAAGGTATATAAACTCAGATTTACTGAGTTAGATTCTCCAGGGACAGAGTCCTACCATCTTTGCTTTAATACATTACTAAAATGAAGAAACACGGGACTAAGGAAACAGAGACATGCTTTTGCCCTTATTGTTTTAATGCAGGCAGGCAGAAAACACTAGTTAACTTGTTAGTGACATACATATGTATTCACCACTAGAAAATAGTAATTCCTTATTTACTAAATAAAGCTAACCATCTTTTTATAAACATATATAAACTTCAGGTTGTCTTGTCTCTTAGGTAATGAAGTTAATAATCACATCTCCTGGATTCAATGAGCAGTTACGAGAATGTCCAGGAGGTTTCCTGATGACAATTTTCCTTGCTTTAATTGTTCAGTAAATATAATGTCTATAATGAGTAAACACAGAGAGAAGCCAGCTGAAGGGAACACTGTGTTTTTTATAATCGTCTCTCCTGACTTCCATTTACTTGGCTTTATTTTCCAACTGGAAATGGTGAAGTCCTCAATATTGTCTGAAAGCCAGAAACAATGTTTACACGACCTACATAATTTACATGGTAAATTCCACTTCATGAGTGACTAAATTTTAACTTCAGAAACAATATTACCTTCCTGAGCTTTCAAACAGGAAAAGCCACCTTTAAAAATGACTAAAGACAGCAGAGTCTTTCAATCTTGTAAATTAACAGATTTTTTAAAAATAATGATTCATTTTACATGTTGATTTAAATAATGATTCATTTTAAGTTTCAATAAGCCTTTGATTATCTTCTATGTACCAGGAACTGATTCATTTCATCAGTGAAACCAGAGCACTTTTTTCCCTTTCTCTAACCACTGTATGACTCTCATTACATTCCCCCCCCCAAAAAAAAACTGGAGATGTGTGAATTCGAAGAGAAATTGGAAGTATGATAAGAGATAACATAGGGCATTGCAGCTCAGGAAAATTAACATGTAAGAAAGTAGTTTGATCTAAAAGAAAATTAGTAGACAAATAATAATTTATCTGAAAAAATTTACTTCCATTAATTTTGGTCTTCTGATCCTTATACTTTCACATAATTACTAGATTAATATGAGTCATTACTAAACATTATAGAAAAGAGAAACCATAAAACACTTGGATTCCAATAAGCACAGTGGTAAATATGTATATATATCTGCATATATATATATATATATATATATATATATATATATATTTAGCACAGTGGTAAATATTAAAGAAACCAACCAGGTGATAACTCCTCTTAAAATACATAGAAGGGGTGGCAGAGTATAATGGACATAAACCTACTGTTTGGATTTATACTAAACTGAGTTGATTCCAAAGTCAACCTAAGCATACCAACTTTGGACAGTTTACTTAACCTAACTGGATACAACTCCAAATTTAATTTCAAGTTCTACTACCTCTGACAAATTAATTGTCAAATTGGAACAGGGTCCACATTATAAGATGATTTTTAAAAATACCTAACTTGTGCTTTGTGTCCCATTCCAATTCCCCCCAACTCACTTCTCCACTCCACGTGGACTCTGAGAAACAAACAGGGTTCTGGGGGGGTGGAGGGTTGGGTGAGCCTGGTGGTGGGTATTATGGAGGGAACGTATTGCATGGAGCACTGGGTGTGGTGAATAAACAACGAATGCTGGAACATTGAAAAGAAATAGAATAAAATAAAATGAAAAAAAGTGTAAAAAATTAACTATCTCATAGAGTTTTATAAGTAGTAAATGTGACTGTATTGGTACAGCAGAACAGGATCCCTTGCTATGTACCCTTCACTTCTATCCTCAACTCTGTTTGGCTATGATGTATGACAGGTGATCAATATTAGCAAGAAAGAGGCCCTCTGCACAGAAGACTCCTATTTTCCTCCTATAATAGAAAGAATTAAGATTATTTTCCTATATCAGACACAAAAGTCAGTCTCCCCCCTCCATCATAATGGATGTCTAGATATTTATCACCAAGTAGGTCTAAAGGAAATCTTATTGGAAGAATGACAAAATTATGACATTCTTTGTATTCTGCATACATTTCTGATAAGCTAGATAGTTGTGTTCTGTTTGATAATGTATTATATTTACTTGCATACCCATTCAGATGGGGCAAGGACACATGTAAAGAAACCACATTCCAGCACAATGCCAATCATAACATAAACATTCAGTAAAGGAGTTTGTCATATTGCAGCTGACTTTATAGACACAGGGGCTGGTCTGACAGAGAGAGAGAGAGAGAGAGAGAGAGAGAGAAAATACTGCTCCTAAACATGTTTCTTTCTTAAGCACTGGGGTGTAGCACAGACAGATCCTGGGTGAGACAGAGGATGAGGAGAATGGATGAACAGAGGAAAGTTCTCAAGATTTTTCATGAACCTCTTATAAATATGGCAAAAAGATACTTCTCCTCTCCTCCAAAGTAAAAGGGGAATTCATTCTAGGAAGCATTTTATACTGAAAACTTTTATACTTCAGAATTATTATTAATTGCTCTTTTGTTCTGACAAAGACATTAACTAAATCCATAAATCATAGTATGTTTTACCTGCTAAAAAAAAGTTCTAAAGCCCAGAGTGTGAGGGAATAAGAGTGTACAAGAGTCTCACATGTGTGCTTTCTCATAGGAAGTTCCCAATAAATCATAGCCCTGATAGTACAGAGATATCATACCGCTGTATCACACCTCAGGCAAGTTACTTATCATCTATAAGCATCAGTTTCCTTACCTTAAAAAAGAGAGTAAAAAAGACAATAAAACCCCTTTATACTATCCCAGTATATGTGATTTTAAACAAAAGAAACTTACTCTTGATTCTAGCTCCCAATTGGCTGGCATATTTTTGTGCCTAACAGAGCCTGAGAGAATGACACCATTTCTAAGAATTTACTTATTTTAGAAAAAGCTTTCATTTTAAGGCTTCTGGGAATGCTTTATGCCAACAAAGTGTGGAAAACCGAAGAGAAGTGCTTTTTGTTTTAGAAAGTCCCTATAAGATTTTTTTTTGATTGTACAAAATTACCTGTGAAATAGTTTGTAGTAGAAAGTTAAAAGTTAAATTTAAGACCAGCTACTTCAAATCTTCTCTGTTCCAGTATAAGAATAACCAAAATCAAGTGATTTAAGAGTAACTCTGAAAAACAACCTGAGGGCTTTGAAGGGGCAAGGGGGTGGGATGTTGGGGGAGCCAGGTGGTGGGTATTATGGAGGGCACGCATTGCATGGAGCACTGGGTGTGTTGTAAAATTATGAATTCTGTTACGCTGTAAAGAAACGAAATTAATAAAAAAAAACTAAAAAAAAAAGAGTAACCCTATAAGGATGCACATGTTCCAAATATAAGACCACTGGCTGTTCCATCAAATCCCTTCATTTATAAGATTTTTCTTCCTAACTTCTGCCCTACTGCCATCCAGTAACTAAGACTCCAACCCTCAAAACCCTATAAAAACACTTCCCCAACTCTGGCCTTTTGAGATACTCCTTCAAACTGATCCTCTCTTTGCTTTGGGAGTTTGGAAGCAAACTACTTTCCTTGGAACTGGTTGTAAGAAAGCTTTGACAAATTCTAAATGAGAAAAAATAATTGTTTTATGGACAGTGGCAGAGTAGATGAAAAAGGAAGGAATCTAGGAAGAAACATGGGGGTGCAAGTAAAGACCCAAAATTGGAAACAAGCAAAGACATTTTGCAATCAGTACACTAATATTAAATATTTTATACATTTCTGGCTTGTAATGTCAACCCTCTCTGTTTACTCCAGTCTTTGGGGAAGTTCCATTATGTTATTGCTAAGTTACTTTCCAGATAAACAAATAGTGACTAGGAACAAAGGGAGTTCTTTGTCTCACATTTATTTTGACATAGCCCAGAGAGAAAGGAACTGTAACCCCTGAGAGTGAAATTTTCTTCAGTGTTATTGAGATATAATTATTTAAGTTTAATTTATACAAACAGATTATTTGATACATGTATATGTTGTAAAGTGACTATCACAATTATGTTAGCTAATACATCCATCCCCTCACATACTTACCATTTTTGTGTGTGATAAGAACATTTAACATCTACTCTTCTAGAAATTCAAGTATATAATAGTTTTATTAACTACAGTCACCATGCTATACATTAGATCCTCAGAACTTATTCATCTTATAACTATAATGTTTGTACCCTTTGACCAACTTCTCTCCATTTCCCTCATCCCCTAGCCTCTGGCAACCACCATTCTACTCAGGGAGAAAGATTTTAAAGAGGATATAAATAATTCAGCAACAAACAAGCACTTAATGCAAAAGATAATTAAATAAATGAAATTCCCTGATAACCCACAAGAATATCGAAGAGAATTCTTTATTTTTCAAATTAGCAGGATTGTATTCCAAAGCTAATTTATTTCAAATATTAAGAGAAAGGGTAATTCCAGAAGATCAGAGAGTTTAGAGACACCCAGACTGCTGACTTCTGTACCACTGCCACACGAACATCCAATGGGATGACATACGCAAAAAGTGAAAAACAAATGTTTGCTGTGATTTCAAGTGTTAATAATTACCTGGTCATTAATGCCAAAATACTTGAGTGGATTAGTAGAGAGAAGTATGGTACAAAAGAATAAAAAGAAGGAAGATGTATTGGTTTCCTACTGCTATTGTACAAAAATTACCACAAACTTAATTTCTTATTTTACAGATCTGGAGGTCAGAAGTCCAAAATCCGTTTTACAGGATTAAACTCAAGTTGGCAGCAAAGCTGTGTTCTTCCTGGAAACTCCAGGGGAGAATCTTCTTCCTTGCCTTTTACCAGTGTCTAGAGGTTACCTGCACTCCACAGCTCATAATCCCATCACTCCAACCTCTGCTTCTCCAAGTCTGATACTGCCGCCCTTCTCTTCTAAGTACACCTATGCCTACACTGGGCACCGCCTGGATAATACAAAATAATCTTCTCATCTCAAAGATCCTAAACATATCTGCATTGTCACTTTTACCATGTAACATAACATATTCACAAGTTTCAAGGATTAGGATGTAGACGTCTTTAGGAGAGTATTAAACTGTCGATTGCAAAATGTGTCTAAATGATTGCATAAAAATAATAGGAAAGAAAGCATGAAGGCACATGGGGGAAGTGGCAGATGGTGATGTGGGCATGTATACATCTGTGTGCATATGGACACAGGAAGAATAGGACAATGGAATTCTTATTGATGCTAGTCTTTTCATTCAAGAGGCAGTGTTTAAAGTGCTTGGAAATGGAAGAATTGCTTTGAGTTTAAATCCTACCACATTCTGGTTTTGTGTCATGGAGCATACCCTTTACCCTCAATGAAAAATCACAGTAAACTTCTCTTGAGTGAGTACTCATTGCAGCCACTATACCAATAAATGCTTCACCTGCACCCTCTAAATTACTCATCATCACTCCTGTAAAGGCTTGTCCCCCTGTGAAATGAAGAAGCTGAGACTAAATTGGCATAGTCATCTTCAGTTACTGAAAGTTAACCTAGCTAATAAATTGATTCTAGGCTTATCATTAAAATAAGGATATGAATAGTGTCTTCATAATCTTGCTGTAAAAATTAATATGTTTCAGGAGAACTCTGTAAGCTGTTGTAAAATTAAATGGTGATATAAAATTATAGTACTTAACCTGAGGATTAAATGAAACAACACATTTAAATTATACTAGTTGGTGCCTGACAAATAGTAAGTACTTAAAAAATATTATTTCCCTCAGCCTCATACTTTATTCTTAGAAAAAGATTATTTTCAGGGTAGAAAATGTGTTGGACCCTGGAGTGGCATACACAATTTCACATTCTTCTTGGCCAAATCTGAAACTCACATGTAGCCTCTCTAGATATAGTACTTCTCCCTTTTCTATATCTCAAATTCTTTACTTCCAGCTGTCTTTCCTTAGCCCTAAGGAATTAGCAGACTGTAAACTTAGAGTACAGGGCAAGTGTATGTCAATAAAGGAAGACTTAGAAGAAAAGAGAGAAGTCTGAAAATTCCAGGTCCAGGACTCAGAAGGTCATAAAAAGAACCCGCAAATAAAGTCTCCCACTTAGCAAATGAAACCACTTCCACTGCCTCACTTTCCCTGTTTTAGGCATATGTGTGTTCATGATAACATACAAATTATCAAATCAGCTATTTATACCATAAGGAAAAAAGGTTTCCGGTAAGACAAATTTATTTTTAAAAATTCCAAAGGATGGCGATGCAGAGATGGCCTAATTTCTGCTTTGTACTTTTTCAATAGTACCATCAGTTCCTCAAAGGATCAACTAAGTTTTTATGGGTTAGTCCAAGAACAGTCTATTTTGGCAATACTTCCTCACCAACATACATGTATCATAGTTATAATAACTTAATAATTTTTCTGTCCAAAACAGAACCAGTACTTTCTAAATATTTCATTTAAAAAAACACAAAACAACCCTGAGGTACCGTTATTTCCAAATTCATGCCTATCATCCAAGTCAACTGTCTTAATTGCCAAGGTTTTTACTTTGACATCTCCCTAGTAAGTTGACACTGCTAAATAAAAATGAGAAAACATATGTTTTTTAACATAATGTCAGCCCCAAAAATCATTAGTCTAGAATTTGCTTATTTTGTTCTTCTCATTTGGGCATAGGCAACAGGATTCCTACTTGAGATTAAATTTACATTTAGTTTTGAATCCTTTAATTTGGATAGATTAAGATATCTTCCCTTTGGAAAAAAGCATTGGATGGAAAGGATTTTAAGATCAGTTCTTTCTTGCTTTCTGGTGGCATAAGAGTAGTTGCAGTTTGAAGTTTCTGTTTGAAAAAAAGCAGGCTTCCATGAAGACAGAGGAAGGTGTGGAGGTGAGTGATAAATTTTGAAGTTCAGAAATGTGGAGCTCACCCATTTTGTCACAAATGACACCCTGGGTCTAAAAGTTCCAGGTCTAGGAACCAGAAAGTCAGAAGAGAGAACCACAGAGATGAACACCTTGAGAGTAGTGAAGCAAAAACGGACTCCAATTCTAGGGACTATAAGATAATTCGCCTGAACAGGTTGTCCCCTGGGCAAGAATATGTACCCTCTTGTACATACGATTTATGGCCTAAGCCAGCAATTGCCCTGAAATCCTGAATATAGAAACCTCATTTTACCAGTGCTTCAAGAACCTGCCCTCTTAGCTATTTGGCCATTCTGTGGATACATTTCCTTTTCTATTCCTGCGTCCAGAGGGAACCATGGGTAAGAAGGAAGGCAATTCTTTGTGCATTGAGGCTGATCTGAGACATGCTACGGCATCCTGAGCTGGTATGGGAGAGGAGTGGATACAGACACTTGTCATCATGTTAACAATATTGGTTGTTTTGCCTTTGGGCCTCCATTGCTCCTCTTTCATTGACAGGAAAATGATTTGCTTTGGGGGATTACTCATTCCCTGCAACTGTCAGATTAGAGAAAGTGATAAGGGCTAAAAAGACCCTGATTAACAAATGAAATTTGTTATTGATTAACATGCTTAATGATTAACAAATGAAATGATTAACAAATGAAAACAACAACTAAAATCATCCTACATAGAAAAAACATGGATAAAAGCCAACATCTATTCATGGTTTAAAAAAGGAAACATTTTTTAAAAGTTTATCATTAATACAATGAAGCATATTCTATAAATAAAATATCTATAAGAAAAAAAAACCTTCAAAAAACATAATACTAAACGGTGACTATTGAAAATTCTCATGACCACGAGTGAGACAGAGATTTCCACCACCAATGCCTCAGTTCAATATCGTACACGAATTTATTTTATATTCTGTATTTCTATATATTTTAATTTTTAGATTTTCTTTAATAAACTGCCTAAATTCTTACTTTAATAAAGAGCCTTCATGTTACAAAAGATCCATAATCACATTTATTTAAGCCTCTAATTTATGAATTATCCAAAAGCAGTCTTAATCCTGAGCTTTCTGTTAATTAAACCAATAATTTCACTTTTAAAGTCTGTTTGAATTGTTTTTTTCTGTTATTTACCTCCAAATGAGATTCTCCACTGATACAGATAGCATTTCATTTCATTTTAGTTATTAAATATCACACTCTTTTTTTAATTATTATTTGATAGACAGAGATCACAAGTAGGCAGAGAGGCAGGCAGTGGGGAGCGGGGTGGGGGAAGCAGGGCTCCCTGCTGAGCAGAGAGCCCGATGTGGGGCTTGATCCCAGAACTCTGGGATCATGCCCTGAGCCGAAGGCAGAGGCTTAACCCACTGAGCCACCCAGGCACCCCTAAATATTACACTTTTGAACAGTTCATAAGAGTGTGTATTTTAGAACCTAAACTTTGCAAAGGTCTACCTTGTAAATACTGGAATCCCCCCAAACACAATGCCTCAATAAACACATAAAATAAAGGCAAAAGCAAAAATTTTTTTCCAGATAATTGCCCTGAGTCTATTCACCTCTCACCATCCTTGCATATTGCTTTAAACTCTTTTCTGTCTTGGTTCTTTATACCTCTGCTTTCTGTATCTGCTTTTGGTGGCTAATTTGGCATCTTGGTTAATCCTCCCTCTTTGGCTTAGTTCATTTCTGAATTCTAAATGTATTCATGGGGTGTCTGGGAAGTAAATTCCTTCTGCTGATTTTGGTGTAGTTAATGTCCAATCTCCTCATCCATTGTCCCCTGACTACCAGTAAGAAACTCTTCCTAGAGAGGAGGATTTCTTTATTGAGTCTTATAGTTATGTCATTTTTCTTATGGAAAGATTTCATTATTAACTTAGAAATATGCAATTTTATAAAGCCAAAGGAACCTTTAACATCACAGTGTACATTTCTTATTTTAATAGAGAAGAATCCAAAGTTCAGACCAATTGTGTGACTTATTGAGATGAAAAAATTAGTTATATGTATCATAAATCAATACTAGGGACAACTGGGTGGCATCGGGTGAGCATCCAACTCTTGGTTTCGACTCAGGTCCTGACCTCAGGGTCATGGGATCAAGCCCTGAAACAGGGTCCATGCTCAGTTCAGAGTCTGCATATGATTCTCTCTCCCTCTCCCTATGTCCCTGTCCCTGCCCCCCACTCCCTTTTAAATATAAATATTTTTTTAAGATTTTTAATTTATTTATTTGACAGACAGAGATCACAAGTAGGCAGAGAGGCAGGCAGAGAGAGAGGAGGGTAAGAAGCTGAGCAGAGAGCCCAATGCGGGGCTTGATCCCAGGACCCTGGGATCATGACCTGAGCCGAAGGCAGAGGCTTTAACCCACTGAGCCACCCAGGCGCCCCTAAATATAAATATTTGTATTTATATTTAGATATATAATAAATACATTATTATAAAAATAATATCTTTAATTTTTATAATAGTGTGTGTTATATATTTAATATATATATTAAATAAAATATAATCTTATTTAATTATTATCTCTCTAAAATAAATAAATACATCTCTAAAAAATCAATACTAAAAGTGGTTTGACTGCGGTTAAAATGTCACTTATGTCCTTTAATAACAATATAAATAACAGTGAAGTAATAACAGCGAGCAGGGAACTTTTCTGTCCTATATATACCTAGGACTGAATAAGTGATTGAATCATCACTAAAAGTGGAAGCTCTTCTTTCATTAACACTTTCTAATACCATCTGTTCAATGTTTTGATAGAGAAATTTAGTGATATTCAGAACTAGTTTAAATAATCCAAGCTTTAAGGGTAATCCTATTATGATCTTCTTACTAGTCTCCCACCTCCTACTGCTTATATTATTTTTTGCCTAAAATAAGGACATTATAAGTAGGACTAACTGGGAACTGTTCCTCAAGTAATTATCAACTTTTTTCTTCCCTTAATATTGAGTCTCTAGTTGAACAGAACTGTTAACTGTCCCTCAAAAAACAACCCACAATTTTTTCCCACATTTACCCGCATTCCATTTAACTTTTTGGTTCATTTGCAAGAGCCTCTGAGGAATAATAGGTGAACTAGCTCAGAAAAAAAAATTCTGGCCATTTCTACAGAAAGTGAGGGAAAAGTGTGGGACTGTGCATCACTCCATCAAGGTGAATTATCCCCTTTCTGATTAAAACCTGGGACAAATCTTGGCCTGGAAACTTAAGAATTTTATTTCTGACCAATTGTTCCACTTGTGCTCTGAATTACATCCCAATCTCTTTTCAAAACTGGAGATATTTCCTTTCCTGTATCTTCCTCTTTCACTGTTTACCTAATTCTTCTGATCACCACGTAAGTGGATCAACCTTCTAGAACCTAAAAATCACACACTTATAAAAAAAAAAACAATAATAATGAGAACAAAAAAAACCAAAATTCTCTTTCCCAAAATATTATCCCTTGTCTGCTTCTTTCCCTTTATGACCAAATTTCCTGAAATAACTAGGCACACTACCCAGTCTTCACTACATACTTCTCAATACACTCCTTTCCTCCCACTTCCAAATTTTTATTTAAATTCTAGTTAACATAAAGTGCAATATTGGTTTCAGGAGTAGAATCTAGATGTTCATCACTTACATACAACACCCAGTGCTCCTCATAACAAGTTTAATACACTCATTATTGAATTCTGTCTCCATCACTCCCTGACTTCATCTTCTCGCTAAAGTCACCAGTGACCTACCTATTGCTGTTACTACATTGTCTGCATATTATGAGAGCTCTTAAACTATACATTGTACAGTTGGTCACTTCTTCTGGGACATCATGCAAATTTTGGTTTCCTCCTTATATTTCTGAGAGTTCTTAAGTCATCTTTGCTGACCAATATAGATTCATGGTACTTTATAAAATGGTAACCATTCCACTTATTTACTAGGGTTATTTTAAGAAATAAAGAGGTATTAGCAGGAAAGCCCCTAACACAAAATCATAGAATATAACAGATCTTCAAATGTTATTAAAATGTGTATAAGTAGAAACAAAGATTTATTATTTTATGATGATGCAATTGTCAAGACTATCCATTTTGCAAACAAACTCTTGGTCTAGAGACAACCATTCTCTATGATTAATAAAAATATATAGTTAGAACTAACATTTTGATCAATTCAACCATTTCAGGACAGAAGAATGGTATGCCTTTCCAACTGTAAAAACTCATAAATTGGGGGTTAGGACAAAGTTCTTTAAATAATAATTTCTTTTGTGAATTTAAAATATGGTTTTTAAAAATTGATATAAATAAAATTAGTTTTTTTTAAAGATTTAATTTATTTATTTGACAGAGATTACAAGTAGGCAAGAGAGGCAGGCAGGGAGAGAGAGGAGGAAGCAGGCTGTCCGCGGAGCAGAGAGCCCAATGTGGGGCTCGATCCCAAGACCCTGGGATCATGACCTGAGCCGAAAGCAGAGGCTTTAACCCACTGAGCCACCCAGGCGCCCCAATAAAATTAGTTTTGAAAAAAAAGAAGAGACCTAATTTTGGACTTAAGGAATTCTAGGGATGGCGCTACCATTTTTTCTACACAGGAAAATTTTTTACTTCTCTAATAACATATGCTGTCTCTGTGAACACATAGGTAGGATAACCAACTCAACCTTCAGGAGTTTTAGACTATAATCCCCCTTATTCTCAAGAGTGGTTACAGTAGTCCAAATGGTACCAATTAATTATCTTTTATATCATTCCCTCCCCTTAAGACTTTAAGGGGATATTCTAAGTTATTCTAAGTTATATTCTCTTTTAATCTTTCTTTTAATATTCTAAGTTATATTCTCTTTTAATCAAGAGAATATAACAAAGGTGACAGGATTTCACTTCCCTGATTATATTATGTAAAATTATATCTTCTATCTTGCTAGAAAACTCTATTATCTCTCCCCCTTGCTGGCTTTGACAAAATAAGCCACCACACAACAAGGCCCATATGGCAAGGAAGTACTCTGAGCATTTTTTAAATTTCTCCTAAGAAGATTTTGAATTGGAAAAGCATTTA
>PISX010026053.1:0-25095 GCA_004024625.1 Mellivora capensis | reverse complement strand
ATCTTGCAACTTCCTGAGGACAGGAAGGGAGCCAACCAGGGAGGGGGATTTTCTACCAAATCTTGCCAGACCAGAATATAGGGGGCTTGGTCTGGGTGTCCCTCTTTCCCAGGAAGAAAAACCTGGGCCTTGATCTTGAGGATTACAGATAGGCAGAAGGTGCCTTGAGCGGGCCATCCCATCCCGTAGGTTGGCCATTTGGAGCGGCAGAAAGTAATGACTTTTGATCTCCGGATGTCCAGGCTCAGGTCATTGCCCCTTGCCCGAACGTCCTTGAAATTAGGGTTAGCTCGGTTGTTAAGCATCTGCTTTTGGCTTAGGTCATGATCCCCGGGTCCTGGGATCAAGCCCCACCTCGGGCTCCTTGAAATTAGCCAAGAGGAGAGAGAGAGGGGTACTCTGGGTTTGCCCCATTAGACCAGGTAGCTCCCAGATTAAGAATACAGTTAAAATAAGGAAAGTGGCGCCTAAAATAGACAAAGAGCGACAGAGGCACCAGAGCAAGGGGTGCGAGACGAGCGAACAAGTGAGGAATTCGAAAGGGCGGGCTGAGGATGAATGTTCCGGTTCAGCCAATCCAAAGGGATGGATAATGGCCTTTGGGGCTAGGCTAATATCATCCTCGGAAGGCGGAAGTAGGAATTCCTTTCCTCCATCTGCCAGGGTGAATCTGAAAGCAAAATGGGTTAGGAGACACGGGTAGTTTGGGAAAGAGCTTCCTTTGGCCTGGGGGGGGGGGGGGCTGACGTTAGGGAACAGGGGACCAGCAATGTTTAGAACATTAGAGAACTAATTTCCCTCCCGTTGCGCATAAATTCACAGACAAAGGGGATGGGGATCTCTCAGATGCTGTCCTGCTTGCGTCCCTCGCGGGAACTTAGGGGCGTCTTAGCTAAGGTCTATCCGTATAAACCCCGGACCAGGCTACTCCGTGGAGTAGATGACCATTATGCCATATGACGCCCCGCGAGACTCAGGGTGCAGCCCAATCAGACTCCGTAGCCGAAGCGGTGGAGCCGCACATTTGCACAGTCAAGCACTCCTCAGATTCAAACAGGTCGGATGCCCTCCCGTTTGATAGAATGAAAAACCTCACTTCCACTGTTGTGACTTAGTTAACTCGCACAAGGAACATACAATCACAATTAATAGCATAACATGAAAACATACATTACACCTATGATAACCCCTGAGGTGGGACTCGAACCCACAATCCCTAGGAGGCCCTTGCCGGGCAACGATGGACGTCTCCGTCGGCCCCCTGGCAGTCCTATAGCGTGTCTGCCAGGACTTATTTGCCAGTCCTCAATTTGGGACTCGAACCCAGATGCCAGACACAGAAAGGACAAGGCACGAAAACAGAGTACAAGAACAAGGCACACAACACACGAATGACAGAACAGAACACGGGGACAAAGCCGGCTTTCTTACCGATCGGTTTCCAGCGACCCGTTGACTAGTTGTCTGGTGGGCCCAACAAGGGGGGGGTCTCGGTGGGACCTCCAAATGAAATGCCGTAGAGAAATCCGCCCTCGTTAAAAGACCACCAGAGACGTGAGTCAAAGCCAATCAGCAGGGGCCGTTTATTACAGGTTCGAACCTGGACCTCTGCGCACTCGTTGCCGGTAATGCCGAGAGGTCCAGGGCTGGGTAGGTGCAGGGTTTTTATAGACTGGTATAAACAGGTTCTGGGTGGGGCGGAGCCGATTGGTTGAATTTTGAACATTTGAAAAAGGCATACTTGGAGTTAGCTGATTGGTTTAGGGGGCCCGCGTGCACAAAAAAGCAAGTGTTCGTACAGAAGCGAAACTAGCTGGTTAAATCCCCGATTCCCCAGATAAAATACATTTCCAGTCAGGGGGGGTTCTTTTGGTCTCTCAGATCTAGAAGAAATCAATGTCTTTCCATATTCTTATATTAGCCCAAAGCAGTCCCTATACTAAACCATTCATCTTGGGTAAACAGCAACCTAAGGTCATTTTCTCATTTTTTGCATGGTCTCTGCAGATTTCCAATTACATTTACACAAATACGTTAGGCTCCCTCTAATTAAATGATATCTTGTTAAAGTTAGTCTACAGAAAACACTGAATACCAGAAATTGAAATGTCTTTGAATTGTCATTTCTGCAGGGTTCCAGAGAAACAGTGGTATTATTATTCTGAAATAGGGTTCCAGAGAAACAGAGGCAAATATGTGATTTCACTTTCATTGTCTCAGGCTTTACTTTTACCATCTGTCATTGACTGTCAGAGTAAACTTGTCGATGGTTTTCAAGGAAAGGAAGGTCAAAAGTCATGTGCCTCAGGCAGAGCCTTGATTATATTATTGCCTGCCTGGACCTTTATCACTGACTTCCTGACTCCATATTCACGCCAGATACTAGAATGTTGACTGCAGTAAATGATGGATTTCTTCCCTTATTTTACAATCTCAAATTTGGTGACCTGCTACCTGCAAGACTATAAGTTCTTTTATAATACTATCTCCTATAGAAAACTCTCTCTGACCTAATTGTTCCTCTACCACCCCAGAAAGCTTGATTGAGTGCCTCTGAGTCTCCTGTGCATACCCCCCTCACAACACTTAATGCATCCCATTGTACTTTATATATTTCCATGACTTTCCCGTCTGCTACCTGTGTCAGCTTTGGGGGAAGATGTTATCTTCATAAACTATGTGTCTATATTCCTATGTTCAAAATACCTGCATTGCAGTAGGGATGCCTTAAATATCAGTTGAGTAACTCAGTGAATTGACAGTCATTATTTGGCTTCTGATCCTATGATATTTAATATTTCTATGATTCCACAATTCTCATTTGTAGTGCAGGCATCAACAGGAATACTTCATCTTTTACTTTCTTGGTTCCACAATAGCCTTTGCCTTTTTCTGTTTTCAGCATACTTTGGAAACATATGCTCATTTTCATATTACTCTGAAGCCATGTTAGGATTCTTGTGTACTGGAATTCTCAGTGTTTTTGCACAGCTTCTAAAAGAATCCACTTTAGAAGCGGGCATTTGGAGGTTGAAGATCCAAATCAAATGTTACCTTCATCTTCTATAAAACTTTTCTTGACTTTGCAGGAAGTGTTAGGTCACTAATGAACTTTCTTCATTCTATCTTACAGAACTCAACTGGTCATGGTTTAATTCATCCATTTATAGGAAAGACAGAGACTGAGAGCTCCAGAACAATATCTTTCTTATTCATATATTGTTCCTTTTGCCTGGATGAGTGTTACCTACTAAGACTTTGCACATATTATTCCCTCTTATTAGAACACTCTTTGAAAACACTGTACCATTACTACCTCCTGACCTATTCCAATGCTAATAAAAACACATACTTCACTGAGTAACCCCAAAATACCCTTTCCATTTTAGCTTTTTCCTATTTTCAGAAATGTCTTACATGATTATATTATCATATTGTGTTTCAATATTCATTTCACTTTTTCATCCTAGTCTATGAGTTCTTTAAGGTCAAGAATGGTGTCTTGTTCTCCTTTGTGCCTCTCATGCCTAGTTTAAACCTGAACATAATACATGATGAATACAAATATATTTTTTAAAATAAATATACCAGTGTGCCATTCTTCTGGGCATGTATCTAGTCATTATTGGCCAGGGAGTGAATCCTTTTGCCAATTTTGCATGCTGTTATCTATACCTAAAAATTAAGTGAGTTCATTGCTGTGGAGATATTTAGAGAGACTTTATAGCTATTGTCTTGGGTTAATTTTCAGTGACTAATAATGGGAACATAGTTAACACATTACATGACTGCTATTGATTGGGTTTCAAGAGAAAGTTTATTAATCTTAGCATTTCCTGTGGCAGAAGAGTGGATTTGTAGATTTGTCTTTCTCTGGAGGCACGACTCAGCTTATAGAAATTTAGTTCCAGGAAATTTAAGTAAAAAAGATAAAATTGTAAAATGCCATACAGACTATGTCTACTGTGTCAATCTTTTTTTTTTTTTTTTTGTGGCAACCTGAATGAGGGCCTCCTGAGAAATATCAAATGTTACCTATGTTATGAGTGTAAGCTCTTAAATAGCACTGATGAGTGTTTCTTATTTTCTACAGGCCATCTGTTTCCTTATAATCCAACTCTACAATCAACCCAAACAAGGTGCCATTATATTCAGTTCCCTATTGATTATCATTGTTTTGACGAGATTCTCAGGGAAAATATTAGTTAGTGGTTCTTCAAAATTGGGAACCTAATTAGCAATATTGACTTAGTATAGTTGTGAGTGAAAACACTTTTTAGAGTTAACTCCTCTGTGACCCATTTTCTATGCCAGTCTACCTGAGCTCTCCCTTTTCTTTTCTTTGTCTCTCACTTTATTTCTCCCTTATACCTATCTTTGTTGACTTTCTATCATATATTAGCCTTTCTTTCAACACTAGAGACAGAAAAAGTTAAAACCAAATGCTATCTTCAAAAAATTTTAAGGTCTTATGTAAGTACACAAATAATTTCAACACAATTCAAGAAATTTTGATGGAGATATTATAAAATATTGAGGATGAAAAAAATAATTCAATACATCTGAGATGGAGAGAGATAGACAACATTCCTCCACCAAAAAACTCATATACAAATAAACAACAACAAAAACAAAGATTCTTAGTGGAAATGATTAAATAGTAGTTCATGAGGGTTGACAAAATAGGGCACCTTAAGAAGGAATCACGTTTTTCTACAGGGAGTCACATAGACTTTTAGGGGAAGTATAGATCTGTGCTGTCCAATATGGTGGCTAATAACCATATGTGGCTATTCAAATTAAATGAATTAACATTAAATAAAATTAGAAATTCACATTTTCAGTTACAGAAAACACATTCCAAATGCTCAAGAGCCATATGATGTTATCTTATTGGACAATATAGCTATAGATTCTTTTTTCTTTTTTTTTTTTTAAATTATGTTCAGGTAGCCAGCATATAGTTCCTCATTAGTTTTTGATGTAGTGTTCAATGATTCATTAGTTGCGTATGGTATAGAACTTTTACACCACCAAAGGAAATTCCATCAGTTAGCAGTTAGCAGTGGTCTAAATTTTAATAATTATGCTAAGAGTAGAAGGCATGTTTTGGAGAAATGGCTTAGAATTCAGATTGTTTTGTGAGAGAGAAGCTAAGATAAATTATAGTAATTACATTAATAGCTATCATTGATTAAATACCTACTGTGTTACATATTGACACATTTGACAACAAATATTAGTATTTCTACTTATAGAAGTGGACATTGAAGTTCAAAGAAGGTAACTACCTTTCTAAGTTCTCTTAGGTAATGAATGAGTGGAAGAAGAAGGCTGGGCCGAAAGAAAAGAGTATTTAAGAAATTTGAATTGTATACATTACACAGTGGGGAAGAAATGTTCTAAGTAAGGAGGTGAATATGATGGGAGCTGCACCTGAAGAACAGTATACTTGCGGTGGTGGGTGGATTTTTGGATGGCATGTCTGTGGTCAGGGACATAATTTCCAACAGATATCTGAGATTAGGTCTCAGAATATTTCAGATTCATTGAGATCTCTGTAAAACCCAGTTTGGGATTATCTTCCTTTTTTAGGTTATATCAAGAAAAAGCTAGAAGGTCAGTGTGTCAGGAAATTATGTTATTACATAGGCAGGAGTGTTTTCTAGAGTACAGATAGTTTTAGAAAATGTAGTCATCCAAGACATTTTTGGCTTATAAAATTATTAATATGTGTGCATACATTTATAATTATGCTCACACTCCAACACAATACCCACTCACCTCCTCATGTATAGATCATATCATAACAATTACTAATGGTAAAAGTAGAGGTTTTATTTTAATATGTAAATTAAGTAGAGTTTTGTTATTCATGGTTTTATTTTTTCCTTAATTCATTGAACAAATATTAATAAAGGCCTACTCTGCTAGGTACTGGAGATGGAATGACAATTTAGTTTATGTTCTAGTAGAAGATACAGAAAAGAAATCATGCAATTGCAATACTCAGTAAGTGCTACAATGGCAATTTGTGCCCTTGCTGAAGCATAAAGTTGAATACTGGGCTATGAATTACTAAGATAGTGAATGATGTTAGTCGATCACATCTCAGTACAGCTGAGTTGTTCTCTCCTTCTTCTTATATACTTATAAATTCTCCGAAGGTTGTAAAAATGTTTTCTTTATGAAATATTGCTGACAAGGGAGAGATAAAACTTTAGTAAATGTTGAAAACTGTGGTTAAAATTTGAAGCTATTCCAGGGAACTCATTACACTCAACATAAATATAATTTGAGGTAAAAGATAGAGGTTGGAATTAATCTACAGGTATCTTCTGCTTTTTGAAATTTCATGTTACACCGGTTTGCTTTTATGAAAGACTTATATTAGTATCTGTTTTTTCCTAACTGAAAGAGATCCAAGTAGGATTTTCACTTTCTTTTTTGTAAAAAAGCAAGAAGTAAAGTCGTGTTTAGTGTTTGTTTTGTAGCTAGTCATTATACAGGCTGTGCACACACCAAGCAGTGAGAGTGGCACCACCAGGCTCCTTCCCCGGGAACTACACTCAGCCACTCAGCATCAATCTGTCATAGCCCTGAACTGTCTGTGAGCACCTGTGCTTTATCTCGATTTATTATGTGTATCCATTAGTAAGACGTATCCCAAGGTATCAGAAAAGCCTAAGAGAGGTTATTTTGGGGGCCTGGGAATGCTCAGAAACTTTTCCATATGAATTAATAGTAACTGCTTCTTCACTTTATGCCATCTTAGCTTATAAAATGTTTCATTGGAACACTCTACTTTGAGATAACAGGGGAAACTTGTATTTATAAATTTACAAGTTCACAAGGTTCTAGGGTATAAGTATGTATGATTTTCAAGATAGTGTCAAGGATCTACTCTAAGAAAGGCAAGTTAAAACCACTGATTTGGGTCTTCTAAAAACAAGACCACTGATTTGGGTCTTCTAAAAACAAGTCACACAAGAGATCACAGTGGAAATACCATAAGAATGATAAGAGCTTGATTCTTGAGGCTGTCTAGACTATACTGGCTTAAATATACTATATGAGAATTTCTTCTCTGCGTCTTACTGGCTATTTGGACATTTACCTAAAGAAATGGGTATAGGTCCCTTCTGATATTAGTCACTGAGTTTTGGAGGATTTTGATACAAAGCAATAATAAATTGAAATACATTTTTAAAGTACAAATAATAGCTCCTATTCTGATTCTGCTATTCACATATTAGGCAGGATGCTGGTAAAGCTAGAACACACTATTAGATCAACCCTCCATAGATAATAAATATTAACTCTGGAAAAAATACTTTAAAAGGGAAAAAAAATATGTGAAAGAATTGGGGAACAACCAAAAGCAGAGACATACTGGAGGAGTGTCCACCCTTGAAAGACTGGGAGAGTACTGGGTGAATTTCACATTTTTATGGCTTTCAGCCTGAAAGCATGCCTGATTCTGTGCCATGTGGGGTAGTGAAAACTTATAGTCTTATTGCCATCAAAACCAGAGGGTAGGGTTTGGGGCCACATAGCTAATAGAATGGTGAGGGGGGATCCAGGAAAGGGGATAACTAGAGAGGGGTGACCATAGTTTGTTGTCTAAACTGTACAAATCCTGACTGACCTTTGAATCAGATCTGTACTAAAAGAACAATGGCCTACAAAAAAGTAGACAAAGTTTGCAGTTTGAGTCCAGCCAAGTTAATTGACTACTAAAACACACACACACACACACACACACACACACACACACACACGACAGCCTTCAGAAAATAGAACCAAATCACATTATTCATAATTCATATTATCATGATTATAAGATACAGTATGAAATCACCTGACATATTAAAATGTAGCAAAACAGGGTATTGAGGTGGCTCAGTCAATTAAGTGGCTGCCTTTGGCTCAGGTCCTGGGATTGAGCCCTGTATTGGGCTCCCTGCTCCACAGGGAGCCTGCTTCTTCCTCTTCCTCTGCCTCCCACTCCCCCTGCTTGTGAGCTCTCTCTCTGTCAAATAAATAAATAAAAATCTTTAAAAAAATGTAGCAAAACATGATTTATTCTGTAGGGGAAAAAAATACCCCAACAACCAATCAATGCTCTGAGATAACCCAGATGTTGTGGTTAGTAGACAAGGATTTCATGCCAGCTGTTACAGATTTTTAGAAAAAATTTATTTATTTGTCAGAAAGAGAGAGCAAGCGCAAGCAGGTGGAGTGGCAGGCAGAGAGAGAAAAGCAGGCTCCCCACTAAGCAAGGAGCCCCATGCAAGACTCCATCCTAGAACCTGGGGTCATGCCCTGAGTGGAAGGCAGCCATTTAACCTACTGATCTACCCAGGTGCCCCAGCTGTTATGGATTGAATTGCATTCCTTTAAAAAAAGATATATTAAAGTCCTAATACCCAGAACCTCAAAATGTGATTTATCTAGAAATAGAGTAGAAGTAATCAAGTTAAAATGATATTGTTAGTGTGAGCCCAATCCAACATAGCTGGTGCCTTACCAAAAGGGGAAATTTGAACAGACAGGCATACAAAAGGAGAACCCCATGTGAACATGAACATGAAGACAGAGACTGTGGTGATACATCTATAAGCCAGAGAATGCCAAAGATGCCAGCAACCCACCAGAAAGCAGGAGAGAGACCTGGAACAGATTCTTCCCCACAGCCCTTAGAAGGAACTAGTCCTGTTGACACTTTGAACTGTGAGACCATAAATTTTCATTGTTTAGGCCATTCAGTTTGTGATTCTTTGTTATAGCAGCTCTAGGAATCAAATACATCTGCTATATCACTATACTCAGAGATATAACAGAAAATGTTTGTACAATGAGAAAATTGGAATTTTTATCAGAGAAACAAAAACTATCAAAGAATCAAAGGGAACAACTGAAAAATACAGTATCTGAAACAAAATGAAATCACTGGATGGGATTAACAAAAGAATGGAGATGGCAAAAATTCAGTGAATTTGAAGCTGTAATAATAAAAAAATCCAATTTGAAGAACATAACAAACTGTACTGAAAAATGAATGAACAAAGCATTAGGAATAGGTAGGACATGTCCCAGCTTTAATGTAAATAGGAGCTCTAGAAAGAGAGGAGAGAATGGGACAGAAACAATGTCTAAAGAAAGAACAGCTGATAACTCCCTACTTTTGAAGAAAGGCATACAAGAAACTCAGCGAATCTGTCATAGTAAAAAAAAAAAACCCAAAACAACCCTAGTCACATCATGTACAAACTGATGAAAATAAAATATAAGAATGTTTTGAAAACAGCCAGAAGAAAAGAATGACACAGTGCATACAGGGGAACAGTGAATCAAATGATGACTGACTAATCATCAGAATAAATGAGTACCACAAGATAGTGTAAAACTATCCATAAATGACTGAGAGAAATAAAATAAAAGTCTTCCTAGAATATATGATTGATAATATTCCTAAGAATGAACCCAACAAATAAAATTTCAGATAAAAGAAAGCTAAGAGAAGTTACTGCACTAAAAGCACTAAAAGAGGTATTAGAAGAATTTTTTCAGACTGAGGGAAAATTATGGCAGATGGGAACACATGTCTTTAGGAAGGGACCAAGGAAATCAGAAATGGTAAATAGGTAAATAAAGACTATTTTAATTTTTTGATATATAATTCCATAAAAAGCTGACAACATTGTATTGTTGAGATATAAAATATGTAACAATAAATACAAAGTTATAACAAAAGATGAAGAGGTTGTAAATTGAACTATTTGTTAGAAGTTTTCTACATTTGATGTAAAACGATACAAAATTAAGTGGACTGTAAAGAGTTAGGGATGTATAATATAATCTCTATAGCAACCATCATAAAATAATGCAAAGAAGTATAAAGTCAATAGACATGTTAAAATTAAAAAAATTAACTGCAAAATAAAGTAGCACTTGTGGTGAGCATAGCATAATATATAGAGAAATTGAATTACTATGTTGTATACCTGAAACTAATGTAACGTTGTGTGTCAACTCTGCTCAAAAAAAAAAAAAAAAAAGAAAATAAGGCAGCAAAGTAGTAATCATGGAACAACAACACAACAACAAAGAAAACAGTAAATAAATAGAAAACCATGCATAAATCAAATCATATCAAAATATATTGAGTAGTAATGGACTAAGCACTCCAAAAAAATAGCAGAGATCATCAGTGAATAAAAAGCAAAACCCAATTATATGCTATCCACAAAAATGCATTTTAAACACAAAGATATAATAGGTTAAAGTAAATAGAATAGAAAATATATACCTTGAAAACAGAAGCTTAAGAAGGCTGAAGTGGCTATGTTATCACATACAACAGATTTTTGAAATAATATATCATACCAGAGGTCAAGGGAGATATTTCATAGTGGTAAAAGAGAAAATTCATGTTAGGAAGACTTAACAATTGTGAAAGTGTGTGTAACTTACAACACAAAATAATCAATGGTCCATACACCAAAATGGACCTTTTGATAGTCCATAAAAAAGTACATTTAAAAATATTGAAAATAACAATGACATAAAATACATTATCAATAAGAACAAGATGGTTAGGAAAACTCTAGATATTGGCAGAATAATGAATGTTTTTGTAAATCATGAATTCAAGAAGAAATCACAAGGGAAATAGAAAATAGAACTGAATGGTGACAAAAATATAACTAGTCAGGCTTTAGAAGACATTTTAGGTCTTAAGGGCTTATATTTGAAATTTGGAGAGAAATTTATGGTTTTAGATGCTTATATGACATAGAAAAGGATAAGTAATAAAAGACCTAAAGTTTTACCTTAAGAAGTTAGAAAAAAGGGACAAAGTAAACTCACAGTAAGTAGCAAGAAGGAAATAATAAAAATATGACCAGAAATAAATGAAACCTAAAACAAACAATAGATAAAATGACCAAAGTTGAATCTTCTGCATTAGCCTTCCACTCTTTGAACTTAACAATGCAATCCCATGGGCACTAGAATCTGGGAAGAGAAGTTTGCCAGGCTCCTGGAATCTACACAAGGAAGAGTGGAGGGCAGAACTGGTACTGAGTACAAACAGATAATATATCTAGAGAATAGCCATTTTAGTCACTAACTCTACTCTGGTACAAATTCCCAGCAGCACAGGGAAAAAAAAATAAAATTTTCAGCCTTTAGTGCAGTGTTAGGCATTAGAAACCAGTGACTATTTAATGAATGGCTAGGTAATAATAAATAGGATTGTTTCCCTCAGGTTCTCCCCTTGGATGTGTCATCCTGGGTGAAAGGAAGATAAATGATGTGGTCCTGGGAAACGTGTGTATGTGTGTGTGTGTGTGTGTGTGTGTGTGTGTGTGTGTGTCTTTTTAACAGATTGTGAGTTTCAAACTTTGATCTTCTGTTTTCTGTTAATGTTCTTTGCTTTAACAGTGGTTTATGTAATTTAACAGAAGATGTGACATTTCTATTATTATCAAGAAATGTTAAGTGGAAAAGATATTCTGGGAAATAGACTCTCCATAGGTAATCAAAATTACATGAACCCAAGATGTCCAAGTCACTAATTATAAAAAAGGAATCTAATTTGATTCAAATATATTACTTTGTAATTGAAAAATACAGACTGTAGTAAATTTCAGACAGTAAAAGCCTCCTTTTTTAGGTGATGTATCCATGGAATAGTCATTTGTAACAAATTTCATTATGACTTTTTCATTTTCCAGAAAGCCACTTACTACAAAATAATAGGTTTTCATTTTCATCAAGGAAATATTTCAATGTGGTAGGACATGTATTATGTTGTATAAGTTGGAGGCATTGAGGTAAAGCAAAGTGACATGTGATTTCAGACTTAAAAAATATTGGTAGGAACACAAAATGAGATGTATATTCTTAACAAATCTTTAAATGTACAATATAGCTAATTGTAAGTGCATTGTTGTACAGTAGATCTCTAGAACTTACTCATCTTGCATAACAGATTTCATGTCCTCTGTTTAACAGCTCCCCATTTCTCCTCTATCCCCTTGACATTAGTCTTGGCAATAATTTAATTGGATGGATATGATTCCAAAAACACAAGGAGCAAAAGCAAAAATTTAGACAAGTAGGATTACTTCAAATTAAAAAGGTTTCTGCACACCAAAGGAAACAACATAGTGAAAAGGCAGTCTATGGTATGGGAGAAAATTTTCATAAACTGCATATCATATAAGGGGTTAATTTCCAAAAGATAAAAGGAACTAGATTAAAACTCAAGAATGGGGGCACCTGGGTGGTTCAGTGGGTTAAGCTTTTGCCTTTGGCTCAGGTCATGATCTCAGGGTCCTGGGATCCAGCCCCTGCATCGGGCTCTCTGCTCAGCAGGGAGCCTGCTTCCTCCTCCCCCTCTGCCTGCCTCTCTGCCTACTTGTGATCTCTCTCTCTTTGTCAAATAAATAAAATCTTAAGAAAAAAAACTTAAAAAAACCTTCAAGAACAAACAAAACAAAACAAATAAAAACACTAATAACCTAATTAAAAAATAGGCTAAAGACTTGAAGATAAATTTATCCATAGAAAGCAAACAAATAGTAAATAAGATATGTGGAAAGATGCTCAATTACTACTCATCAGAGAAATGCAAACCAAAGCCTCATATCTGTCAAGAGGGCTATCACCCCGAAAAACCCAAAGTGTCCAACAAAGTACAACTAGTGCTGGTGAGGATTTGGGGAAATTGGGACCCTTATATACTGTTAGGAAAACAAAATAGTCCAGTCATGGTGGAAAACAGTGAAGGGGTTTCCCAAAAAAGTAAAAATAGAACTACCATATTATTTGGGCTTTTTTAAACTAAAATTTTTTTTGAGATAATAATAGTTGCATATGCAGTTACATGAAATAATAAAGAGAGTTTTATGTATATTTTACGCAGTTTCTCCCAATGACAACAATTGCAAAGCTATACTATAATATCACAACCAGTATATTGTCAGTGATATAGTCAAGGAACTGAATATTTTTACCACCATAAGGATTCTTCATGCAGTTTTATGGCTATACTTAACTTCTCTCCAGTCCTTCACACTTTCACATACTGGTAACCACTGTTCATTATTTCTATAATTTTGTCTCTCTTAATAATTATAGAATAATGTGTAATCAACATGTAAACTTTTGGGATTGGGTTTTTCACTCAGCATAATTCTTCCAGGTTGTGGGTTTCAGTATCTCATTTTATTTTATTGATGAACAGTATTCCATGGTATGAGTATACTACTGTTTCTTTAACATTCACCTAGTTAAAGATATCTGAGTTGTTTGCAGCTTTGAGCAATTATGAGTAAATATGCTATAAACATTTATGTACAGGCTCTGGTATGAAGATAATATTTTTCATGTTGAAGGGTAGTCGATGAACAATGTTACATTAGTTTCAGCTAAATAGCATAGTGATTTGACAATTCTATACCTTATGCTATGCTCTCCATGAATGTAGCTACTGAAGATAATTCTTAATTTCTATGGAATACATGCCCAAGAGTATAATTCCCGAATTACATGGTAGTTACATAATTATGTTTTTTTTTTAAAGATGTTATTTATTTCTTTGAGAGAGAGACAGTGAGAGAGAGCATGAGAGGGGAGAAGGTCAGAGGGAGAAGCAGACTCCCCATGGAGCAGGGAGCCTGATGCGGGACCCGATCCCAGGACTCTGGGATCATGACCTGAACCGAAGGCAGCCGCTTAACCAACTGAGCCACCCAGGTGCCCCATAATTACATTTTTAAGAAAGTGTTCAACTCTTTTCTCAAGTGGCTGTACTATTTCATATTCTCGGAAGCAATGTCTTAGTGATCCAGTTTCTCTGCATCCTTACCAGTGTTTGCTGTTGACATTATTTTTTCTTCTAGCTATTCTGATATTTACATAGGCATCTTACTGTAGTTTTAATTTGCATTTCCCTAATGGTTGACCATGTTGCATATTGTTCATGTGCTTATTTACCATGTGTGTTCTCGTTGATGAAATGTCCATATATGTTGTCTGTCCATTTTCTAATCCTTTTTTTTTAACTGTTGAGTTTTGAGTGTTTTTTATATATCCTGTATCCTACTTCTTTTTAGAAATGGGGTTTGCAAATATTTTCTCAGAGTCTGTAACTTGTTGTTTTTTTTTTCCAGACATAATATTTTTTATTGGCTACTCTTAGAGCTCAACTAAACATGACACTAAGTGTTCTTTTTTTTTTTTTTCAGGGTGATGAGGTGGCAACCTTAACTTTATTTATTTTTATTTTTATTTTTTTTATTTCTTTTCAGTGTAACAGAATTCACAGTTTTACACCACACCCAGTGCTCCATGCAATGTGTGCCCTCCATAATACCCATCACCTGGCTCCTTCAACCTCCCACCCCCCGCCCCTTCAAAACCCTCAGGTTGTTTTTCAGAGTCCATAGTCTCTCATGGTTCATCTCCCCCCCAATTTCCCTCAACTTCCTTCTCCTCTCCATCTCCACATGTCCTCTGTGTTATTTGTTATGCTCCGCAAATAAGTGAAACCATATGATAATTGACTCTCTCTGCTTGACTTATTTCACTGTAACTTGTTTTTTAAGTTTTTAACAGAATCTTTCTCAGAGCAAAAGTTTTTAATTTTGATTATGTACAATTTATCATTTCCTCTTATAGATTGTGCTTTTGGCATCAAGTATAAGAAATCTTTGCCCAGTACTTAGCACTAGATTCTGAAGATATTCTCTTTTTTTTTTTTTTTCTAAAAGCCTTTCATTTTTACATTTCCCATTATGTTCATGATCCATTTTGAGTTAATTTTTGGATAAAGCTTGAGATTTATGCAAAGACCTATATTTTAACTTTCCATAAGCAGAACTTTAGTTTCAGACTTTTGAGAACATGTGAATAAAGGGGAAGAAAGATAAGAATGTAAGCTTACCTAGGAAACACACCATCATGTAGAACACATAGGACCTGGTTTTTTTTTTAAAGATTTTATTTGTTTATTTGACAGGCTGAGATCACAAGTAGGCAGAGAGGCAGGCAGAGATGTGGGGGAGGGAAGCAGGCTCCCTGTTGAGCAGAGAGAGCCTGATGCGGGGCTTGATCCCAGGACCCTGAGACCATGACCTGAGCCGAAGGCAGAGGCTTAACCCACTGAGCCACCCAGGCACCCCAGGACCTGGATTTTGAAGTGAATAATCTGTGTCTGATGACTTTAAGTTCAATGGTTAAAGTAAAATTCTTGCTAAATTCCTTGCTTTGCTTTCTTTTCAGAGTAATTTTGAGAGTAAAATAATTGATGAAAGAGATTTATAAAATTCAAAGTCAATGTGAATTCAAATTATTTTTTGATTGGGTGCAGCAGATCACAAGAAGAAAGCTGCAATAGGTTTGAGTATAGACTGTATTGAGGTTACAGTTTATGTTGCATACTTGTCCATCTCTCTGTATTGCAGAGGTCTATGTTTCTCATTCCACCTAATATCTGGCTCTGTTTATGTGAAAACAAGTTAGTAGGGGCGCCTGGGTGGCTGAGTGGGTTAAAGCCTCTGCTTTCGGCTCCGGTCGTGATCCCAGAGTCCTGGGATCGAGCCCCACATTGGGCTCTCTGCTCCGCGGAGAGCCTGCTTCCTCCCCTCTCTCCCTGCCTGTCTCTCTTGCCTACTTGTGATCTCTGTCTTTCAAATAAATAAATAAAATCTTAAAAAAAAAGTTAGTAAAATTTTGTTTTGGAAATTTTTTTATTCTTGATCTGGCTATTCAATAATTTCATTTTTATGCATCATAAAAGGAAAGGAAATCAATGGCCAAATGTTTGCTTCCCCAACACCTGGAAGAAAGAGACAAAGTATAATTCCTATTCCTCGAGTTCCTGTGGTAGGGAAAATAATGCTTCTCCCCCAAAGATATCTGTGCCCCAATCTTTGAATCTTCAAAGGTATTACATTACATGGCAGTGGCGGGGGGGGGGGGTGTTGAAGGTTGTTAATCAGTTGACCTTAAGGTAAAATGATTAGCCTGAAATGTTCAGGTGTGACCGATGTTTATAAAAACTATCTATGAAAAGCCCACAGTAAATATCATTCTTAATGGGGAAAAACTGAGAGCTTCCTCCCTAAGGTCAGAAAAATGATAGGGATGCCCAGTTTCACCACTGTTGTGAGCATAGCACATAGTAGGTGTTCAACATAGTACTAGAAGTCGTAGCCTCAGCAATCAGACAACAAAAAGAAATAAAAGGTGTTCAGATTGGCAAAGAAGAAGTCAAACTCCCACTTTCACAAGTGACAAGGATACTTTATGTGGAAAACCCAAAAGACTCCACCCCAAAATTGCTAGAACCCATACAGGAATTCAGCAATGTGGCAGGATATAAAATTAATGCACATTTATCTGTTGCATTTCTGTACACTAACAATGAGACAGAAGAAAGAGAATTCAGGAGTCAATTCCATTTACAATTGCACCCAAAAGTATAGGATACCTAGGAATAAACCCAACCAAAGAGGTAAAGGATCTGTACTCTAAAAACTACATAACTTTCATGAATATTGTTAAAATGTCTATACTACCCAAAGCAATCTACACATGCAATGCAATCCTTATCAAAATATAATCAACATTTTTCACAGAGCTGGAACAAACAATCCTAAAATTTGTATGGAACTAGAAAAGACCCCAAATCACCAAGGAAATGTTGAAAAAGGAAAACAAAGCTGGGGCATCACATTGTCTGATTTCAAGCTTTATTACAAAGCTGTGATCACCAGAACAGCATGGTACTGGCACAAAAACAGACACATAGATCAATGGAACAGAATAGAGAGCCCAGATATGGACCCTCAACACTATGGTCAGCTAATCTTCAAAAAAGCAGGAAAAAATATCCAATGGAAAAAAGACAGTCTCTTCAATAAATGGTGCTGGGAAAACTGGACAGCTACATGCAGAAGAATGAAATTCGACCATTCTCTTGCACCATATACAAAGATCAACTCAAGGTGGATGAAAGACCTCAATGTGAGATAGGAATCCATCAAAATCCTAGGGGAGAACATAGGTAGTAACCTCTTCAACATCGGCCACAGCAGTTTCTTTCAAGACAGCTCCAAAGGCAAGTGAGATAAAAACAAGCATCTTTTAAAGTGATAGAGGGAACCAGAAGATAAAATTGGATTCTGAGAGAGACTTGAAGATGTTATATTGCTTGATGGGTGAAGGGAACACAAACTAAGGAATGCAAATAATGAAGATGCTTCTAAAAAAGGCAATGAAATGGATTCTCTCCTTGGGCCTTGAGAAGAAATTCAGCCTTCCTAACATCTTGATTTTAGCCTGGTGAGACCCATTTTGAACTTCTTACCTCCAGAACTGTAAGATAATAAATGTGTGTTGCTTTATGTAACTGTTTGTGATAGTTTTTAAGATAGCAATAGGAAAACAACTCAGTGCTGAATTGTTATTTAAATCAAATTGATGGGATTTAAAAAAATTTATTTCTCAGAGAAGTTTATCTGTTCATGTTTCTCTCTACCTTTTGTTTCTTTTTTCTTTTTTTTTTTTTTTTAAAGATTTTACTTATTTATTTGACAGAAAGAGATCACAAGTAGGCAGAGAGGCAGGCAGAGAGAGAGGAGGGGAAGCAGGCTCTCTGCTGAGCAGAGAGCCCACTGCGGGGCTCGATCCCAGGACCCTGGGATCATGACCTGAGCCAAAGGCAGAGGCTTTAACCCACTGAGCCACCCAGGCGCCCCTACCTTTTGTTTCTTAATGATGGTCTCCAGCACCTGTAGAGTGCATAGCACATAGTAGGTGCTTAGAAATATGATGATAGAGTGTATATATGTGTGTATATATATATATATATATAGAGAGAGAGAGAGAGAGTGTGTATATATGAACACCTTCTCATCTTAATTAAATTCAATATATTTTTATTGGGTATCTTTTATGTACCAACCACTGCAGTTTTGGGGGAGTGCTGGGAGGGTTAGATAACTGAATAAGACACAGAGCATTCTAGTAATGGAGATGGGTACCGATAACTCTATAATGTGGAAATTTGACAGGAACATTGAAAAAAATTGGGTGAATAGAATAGCTGATGATATTTTTTGCTGTCTAGAGGAGTTGTGCAAAGCTTCTAAGTAGAACGGACATATGAAATGATCCTAAAGGATAATTATATAACTTTCATGAAGAATCAGGGGCTTGGTGGGTATAAGAAACAGCATTTGCAAAGGCACAAAGATGTGAAATTTTAAGGCATCTTCAGGAAAGGGTTGATTGTTCAATGTGGGTATGTAAGTATGTGTATGAGGGAGAAAGATACTACAAAAGTTTTGTAAATAAGCTTTAATGCCATTCTTCATAATTTCAATTTTATTCTGAAGACAGTATATAGGGAGTAATTGCAACATGAAAAGTGATATAGACGGATCATCATTTTAGAACTATAACACTGACCACTATGTGGAGATTGAATTGGATGGGGAACGAGAGGCAGTTAGGAAGCTGTCACAGCAGTCAGGACTGAATATGATGAGGGGTGAACTAGAGAAGTTGCAAGATTATGATAGTTTTGCAAGTCCTTTTAGCAGTAAGTGTGAGGGTTGAATTGATGGCTGTTTGTTTTGGGAGGAGGGTGGTAAGGGAAATAGAGATATCAAATATGTTTTGAATTGGGGTGGCTGGGCAGATAATAGAATTGTGATCTGTGATACATATAGGAAAAAGAACAGTTTGAAGGATCAGTGAAAATTAATTTTGGAGATACTGAGGTTAACAGCAAGACATGCAGATAAAATATGGAATAGGAAGCTGGATGTTAGGAAAGATACTGAATCTAGGAATATTGATATGAAAACCTCAGATGTTATTATATTATCATTATCTGAGTCCATGGTGGTATATAGAAAGTGAATAGCCTTTGTAATTAGATACACTTGAACTTAGATCCCACATTAATCACTCATTACTTGGATAAAAATAAGCAAGTCACAGGGCGCCTGGGTGGCTCAGTGGGTTAAGCCTCTGCCTTCGGCTTGGGTTGTGATCTCGGGGTCCTGGGATCGAGCCCCACATTGGGATCTCTGCTCCGCAGGGAACCTGCTTCCTCCCTCTCTCTCTGCCAGCCTCTCTGCCTACTTGTGATCTCTGTCAAATAAATAAAATCTTAAAAAAAAAAAAGCAAGTCACACCCACTTTTTTTTTTAATCTATGGAATAAGTACAACAATATTTAGTTCAAAGAATTTTTGAAATTAAAGTATGTAATGTGCATAAAGCACCTAAAGCAAATTGTATACTCAGAAATCTTCATTTACTCTTTTTCTAATGCCCCCATGTCTTTTATTTAATACTGAAGTTTTCAATAATGGGGTTAATATTTTATTATCCTTTATATAAAACAGATTGCCAGTTGGATTTAATTATTTAAAATATTTTAAGTTGAAAAAAACTATATTCACAAAAATATTTTAGAAAGGCAATTGTAAAATTTAAAAGTTAAATGCTTGATCTTCTCCAGTCTCTCTTCTTCTATTTCAATTGAAAATTGTCAATATTTTAGTGTAAAAGTTTATAGATTTTTAATCTCTATATATAAATAGATATTAGGTACTTGGATTAGTAAAATGGTATCATATTAACAGGTTGTCCATCAGTTTGCTTTTGTTAGTTAATAGTATCTGTATGGTAGAGTTCATGTCAGTATATGCCCCATTCCTTTTCATGGTTGGATGTGTTTTACTGTATGAACACACTATCATTTTTTTTTAACTCTTCCCCTACTGATGGACATTTGCCTTGTTTCTGATTTTTGGATATTGCAATGTTGCAAAGTGTAGTCTTAAACATATTTCTTTATACATTTGTAAAAATATTTTTGTAGAATATTTTGATACTTGTACTTAGATAAGAGTACTTGTTCATGGGTTATGCATATAATTTATTTTACTAGAGACTGCTCACACTTTAGGATGGTGATATAAATGCTCATTCCCCAACTGTATAAAATAGTGCCTAGTTTTCTCCTTTCTTGACAACAGTTTTATTTAAAAATTGGCCAACACGTGAAGGAAAAACTTGTTCAAATGAAATTTTTACTTACATATTTAAATTACCGGTGAGATTGGGCCTACTTTTCTGTTTATTGGCAGTTTGAATTTTTTTTCAATCTGAGTTTTTTCTTCCAATTCTTGGTCTATAATTCACTAGTTTCCTGTTTTTGCTTTCTAAATGTGGTATAAGAGGAAGAGAGAGAACATTTGAGTGCTTCTTTAAAAGAATAGCTTACAACTGTGCTGTGTGTAAATGAGCAATCTACTTCATGACATATCATATGAAGACTCTGAAGATCACCATTAATAGTGCCATGTATGACAGTCATTGGTCACTGCACAGAAAAAAAAAAACTTTTGGATAAATAATATGTACTTGATTTCTGCCCCTTCTTCTTTACAAAATATTAAGACAAAAGGGAGAGAAATATTACTGAGCAATTACTTAATGCTACACTTGTACACTTTATTACATCAGTCTTCTCAGTAATCTTATTATTCATAACATTTTTCAGATGAATGGCCAGAGGTACAGGAGGTTAATTAAGCTTCTCAAATTCCCACATTTTTAATGGCAGCTTAGAGCTTAAGTTCTAGCCATTGCCAAAGTTCATATTCTTTCTGTCATGATATAGTGCCTCCTCCTTAATTAGACAAATTCTAACAATTGTAAGCAACAATCTACCTGTATATATATAGTATTTTGGAAAGTGCTTAAAGGACAGTTTGATATTTATTAAAATAAAGGCAGCATGTGGCAGTGAGTGCTGCATAGAAGCAGTGCTGTTGTAGCTTAAAAGAGCAAGAGAAAGATTTCAGCAATGGTAGGTCTTCATCTGGGCCCAGGAGAAAGGGCAGGAGCTGGATGTATGAAAGGGAGTCAAGGCCCTTTAGAAGGGAGTATTGGTTTGGGCAAATATGAGGTGGATATTCTATTATGGTTCCAGGTGTGGACAGTGCTGCTAGTTTTGGCTAGTTTTGGCCAAAGAAAGTCATGGATGGCAAGATCATTGTTTTGTGGTTTTTCCTCAGGCATTCAAAATACGTTGTGTGTTTAAGCATACAGTGCTAGCTTTTACCTAGTTCTTAGATGTTTCAAATTGGTAGTATTAAATATTACAAGTTTAGGGGGTACTACAAGTACAAAAATAATATTTCATGCAGTATCCAAAAGGACAAAGAAATGAAAAGATTTTTCCTACTACTTTTAAAAGCCCTGTATCTGCCTAGAGGACAGAATTAAATATTTGACAGAAAAGCTGATAGAAAAAAAAAAGAAATTACTTAAAAGTAAATTGAGGACAATAAAACCAAGGTTGCTTCCTGTAGTCATTAGACGTGTGTATAGAGAAAAGACTATTTCACAGAGATAAGAAAATGACATTAGTGTTTTCTGATACAGAGTCATCAAAATCTATTTAGTTTTTATGGCTAGATAAGTTTCTAACCTTACAGGAGACTTCAAAGACAGATAAGTGGAGAGATAAAACACCCCAATGGAATTTAATTAAAACTGTGATGAACATTGGTTTTGGGTTATCTGGATGAATTTTCAGTCTTTTGCAGTTTGTGTAACATTGAGAGATTTCTTTTTGGTCAAGTTCGTGCATTTGGCTATGAGATACTTGCTGATGGTATGTCCAAGGAACAACATAAACATTTGGGTCAGTTTAGAATTGATGGCCTTTTATGTTATCTGAGACCACGGTGGTGGAAAATGAGCTAGAGACAATGTTGACAGAGTTATAAAGGCTAAAAATCATGATAGTATTTTCCTAATAGTACTATTATGCACACTATTTAATTTTGCACAATAATTAATTTTATTGAGTGTTTATTATATGTCAGGGATATTATATTCATTAACTCATTTATCCTTAATAATAACACTATGAGGTAGGTAGAAACTATTTTTAACTCTATTTTAAAATGGAGAAACTGAGGTTTAGAATAGTCAGATGCTTATCTAAGTTCACATAAGTAAGTAGCAGTGCTGGGATTCCATTACAAGTTTGGATGACTTTGTAGTAGGAGATCTTAACCTCTCCACTATACTGGTCTTAAATTCTATGCTAGACATCATCTAGTTCCATTTGGTAGGTAGCAGTGGAGTAGAGGATAGGGAACTAGACATAGAGTCATAAGACCTACATTTAAATTCTAGTTTTGCTACTTAGTAAGTTGTATAACCATCAACTAAACTGGACCGCATGTCCAAGATGACTCAAGCTTATGTCTGGTGGTTGATACTGACTCTTAGCTAGGAATTCAACTAGGGCTTATTCATATGCCTTTGACTTCAAATAGTTCGTTTCTGAAGGGTCAATTCCTTTTGTTTGCTTGACAAACTTCTTTTTTTCCTTAAAGCCTATGTCTTAAGCCTTCTTTCCAGAACCATCATTGACTTGATCTAACCCTCCTTGGATTCGTTGACTAAATTGTTCTTATCTCTCTTATTATTCTCATTCTCTGATATTGCAGGTACTGAATTAGAAGCTAATCTATACCAATAGACTGCAATCCCAAGTGTTAAACCCAAAACTTTGGATTTTTTTTTCTTCAGAGTGTAGACATTCTCTCCATAATAGGTGTCTGATAAATGCTGATGAAAGAATGCTATTAAGTCAACCTTCCACTTAAGTATTATATGGGGAGGGGAGGACAAGATGGTGGGGAACTAGGAGGAGGCGCTGGTTCAACCTGTCCCCTAAAGTGAGCTGATTACCTACCAACGAACTCCGATCACTCATGAAATCAGCCTGAGATCAGAATTCTACACGTCAGGATCTCTATGGGGGCAGAGGACACCAGTGGGCAGGTAAAGCGGAGTGGGAACGCCGGACTGGGATCAGGAGATAAACAGAAGGGGGAGGGAGCCACCAGAGGAGACGCATTGGGAAGTAATACCCCAATACGAGAGTGCCCTACGACTGGGGACTGGCATTAACTTGAAGTCTGATAGAAAGCACTCAAAAAGAGCAAAGCATCGCAGGGGGAAATTGTGGGAATTGGAATGGTTAGGGACAGGGGCTTAAGTCCCCCACGGCGGACAGACACCCCTGGCGCTGAGCCAGAGAGGGTGCGGCAGAGAAACCAGGTCCCTGAGCCCTCCCTGAGCTGGGAGGAGACCTCCTAAGGGCCCTTGGTGTGTGGCAGGGGCTGGGACCCTCACGGAGCAGAAACAGCCTTTTGCAGTCCCCAGGCGTGCGCCGCACCGCGCTAGCAGAGCCTGAGACACGCTCCACCCCCTCCCCTGAGAGAGGCGCATGGGCGCCAGCCGGGCTTTCCAGGACCCAGAAAGTCTGATAGCTCCCAGCTCGGGCCAGCGGGAAAATCTCTGTGTGCCTTCTCTGCTTGGAACCTTTCTGGTGGTCTGGAGCTGCCCAGACAGCTGCTGCTTGTGGTTTTGAGTACAAGCAGGACACACATGTGTCCCCAGAGATCGCGGCTGGGAACCTGCCCTACAGCACCCAGAGGGGAACAGACTGGGGCTTTTCTCTGGGAGGGAGGTCTGGGTGCAATTTGCTTTCCTCTAAACCTCCAAGAACCATCCGGAGCTGCCAAGGGGAGAGAAAACAAATGAACAGACATAAAAACCTCCAGAGAACAAAAGCCTAAAGGCCTGGTTTCCTCAGAGCCCACCCCCTGGAGGGGGGCGGGAGGACTTAACTCAGGAAACACTGCCTGGAAACCCACGCGGCAGGCCCCTCCCCCAGAAAGCCAACCAGCCTAGAAGACAACAATCACTACTACTTCATAGATACGTTTAATTTTTAATTCGTTCCCACTACTCTGGTTCATTTTTTAACTTTTTTAAATCTTTTTTATTTTTTTATATAGATTTTTTAGCCTATTTACCATCACAATGAGATGTCCAGTACATCAAATTCCATAATAACCTTTTAACCTGAACTTTTTGATACATATACCCATGTTTTTCTTTTGCTTTTCTATTTTTTAATTTTTTTAAAATTTCACTTTAGTTTAGATCATTCTTTTCTTTACTTTTATTTGCTAATATTCATATAGAGTTAAAATTCAAGGTAATCCCCTTTCCCCAATCAATGCTACCCCTATAGGTAAACCAATTTTAAATCCCCTGTTATCTTAGGAAAGCTGTATCCTTTAAAAAAGATATCAAGATACATCCAGGAAGAAGCAAAATAACCTTCCTCGCCCACACTGAGAATCTACAATGACTCTCCCATCCTTTTCTCCTACCAGTATTTTTGTATAATTGTGTTTGTACTGGTAGTATATAAATCCTATACTTAGGGTTCTTTTTGATGAGGTTCTTTTTTTTGTTTGTCTGTTTGTTTCTTTGTTTTGCATCTAAATATATATGTACATATTTTTTTTCTTCTCTTTTCATATGCTTTTATCAGTCTTTTTTGTTTGTATTTGTTTGTATACTTCACAAACCTTACCTTGGGGCCCATTTGGGCTGAGCCTTTTCTTTTATCCTTCTTTCTTTTTCCTGCCTCTCTCTCTCTCTCTCTTTCTCTCTTTTTCTGCTTTATCTCTTTCTTTTTTTCTTCCATTTGGGTGGGGACTCTTGATTGCTCAGAAGCATTCCAGGGTACACCTTCACTGCACCAAGGTCTATACATCCAGCTACAACCATTCAGCCAACTCTCACCAAAATGACTAGGAGGAGGAGTGCCCAACAGAAGAAAAATTCAGAGGATGGGCCCTCTGCAACAGAGCTAATGGGTACCAACATAGACATTATGTCGGAAAGGGAATTCAGGCTAACAATTATCCAGGCAATAGCGAGGTTGGAGAAAGCCATGGACGACCAAATGGAATTGATTAAGGCAGAACTGAGAGCCACCAGGGAAGATGTTCACAATATTAGGGCAGAACTGAAAGCCACCAGGGATGATGTTCACAAGGCTCTCAATGAGTTCCAATCTAATCTAAATTCTCTAAAAGCTAGGGTAACTGAGACAGAAGATAGAATTAGTGATCTGGAGGACAAACAGATAGAGAGAAAGGATCAGGAGGAAGCCTGG
>PISX010026052.1:0-25094 GCA_004024625.1 Mellivora capensis | reverse complement strand
AAATAAGTGAATATAGATGTTTATGTGTTTAAACTCATACACTTACATGTAAGTATTATAAAATAAGTTATTCATGTAGGATGTATGTACGTATGAATGTACTGGATTTTTCTCATTTCTCCCTCAACATATAATCACACACAGACACACAACCTTTCTGGCTCTGTCTCTTTCTTTCACACACACATACAAGATTCTACACTGGTGGCTTTATACAAGAAATAATACAATGCCCTATGTGGAAGCACTGAATAAATACACTTTGGTAATTATAAACTGAATCCTTTTAAACATTCAACCAACATTAAAACGCAAAAAGCAATTTGTGTTAGAACTTGGTAACAAATAAAAAAGTAATGACTTTAGTAAGAATCTATGCCAAGATCCAAGACCTGAATTTTTAAATCAATAGGAGTGTTGCTTTCCTTAATCACCAGGGGAGAGGAAAAAAAAAAAAAAGTTGAATAGTTAGATGTGCAGAAATGAACACAAAAACTCACAGCAAAAAATAAGAAAAAAAAATCTTTAAAACCTAACATGTCTTGGGGCACCTGGGTGGCTCAGTGGGTTAAAGCCTCTGCCTTCGGCGCAGGTCACGATCCCAGGGTCCTGGGATCGAGCCCCGCATCGGGCTCTGCTCGGCAGGGAGCCTGCTTCCTCCTCTTTCTCTGCTTGCCTCTCTGTCTACTTGTGATCTCTGTCAAATAAATAAATAAATAAATAAAATCTTAAAAAAAAAAAAAAAAACTAACATGTCTCAATATGCAATTTTCCAAGTGGAATTCGGCGTAAATGGCATGTCAAGTGCCAGTCTAAACAGCCACAGATGCACGACCTATAGCACTGTCTTGAGGATTCCCAATCCCAGCGGCTGATGGGAAGATGTCACGAGCTGTCTTGCCCAGGGACTGAGGCTAGCTAAGCACCAGGTGGCCAACAACAGCATCCATGATATTCAGAGGCTGCTACTAAAGAAAGGTTTGGATATCTGATGGGTGAACGAACTCAAGCAATACTCACTAGAAGGAGGGAGAAAAGAGTTGAAAATGGCAAAAAGCACTGAATGAAGATATGAAATGATCTGAATGAAGAGGATGGAATCAGAGTGGCAAAATCAAAGGCAACAAGAAATGTAAGAACAGACGCCCAAGACAGGACTTTAGTATATAACATGAGAAAGAAACTGTTCACTCTACTGAAGAGTGACATGCGGAGACTTCCGCAGGCCTTCATCGAAACGTGCAGCATTAAGAACTGAAAGGAGGAGGCAGCCTCCTTGGAACTGCTGAAAGAACTCTCTCGTCGTTTCCATCATTGGCTCTACAGACTTGCACCAGGGTGACACTTTCTAAATTGGTAACACACGAATACATAAAAATGGCAATGAACATAATTGCTTCTTTTCGCAGTCCTACAGTAATGGAATTCTTCTGCAGCTTCTATTATGGAAATTTAGTGAGAAAATTATTTCTACCCAGTCTTTTGAGGCATTAGAGGTGACTGTTAAATTTAAAATCATATTTGAGGCTACTGTTGTCTCATACAAGCTTATATTCCTGGAACTAAGACGTTGTGAATGTTAACTCAGCTACATCATAAAAAGGATTTTTGCTCCCTTTTTTTTTCAGTGACAAGTATGACATATCTTTACCTCAATAAAACAGTAAGAGATAGGGTCAAACCATACACAGGCTTTGAAACCTGTGTCATGTAGCCTTTTTTATAGTCAGAGTGTGGAAACACCATAACATCTTGGAAAAACAAAACAGAACAAACAGAAACATTTAGACACTTCACAGACTTAGAACAACTTTGCACATATACTTCATTTGTTCTTACACCATCTTCCCGAGGCTGGTATCCTTCTTATTCTCATTTTATAAATAAGAAAACACGGCCACTTAAGTTTAAATGGCTTGCCTAAGCACACACCCTTACTAGGTTACCAGAGCCATTAACCCCAAAGTCCAAGCTCCGTGACCTACTGTCACCTTGCCTCACCAAAGCAATTCCATGCAGAGGAAGCTATATCCAAGTAGGAGTTGCAAGCATTTCGATTTTTCTCTAGCTTGAAAAAGGAAAAACTGTATAAGGCGAGAGAGTGAATGATCTACAGGGAACTGGGGACCAGGCAGGGAACAAGGAAAATCTGGACTGTAGACACTTTTATTAGGAGAGAATTTTTTTTAAATACTAAAGTGATTACGACCAAAAAGAGGGAGAATTTTCTACCCCCCTGGCAAGCAGAGAAAGACACAACGTAACAGCGGTGGTGTCTTAGGCTGCGGTGTGGTGTTGCACAAGTGTGATGTAAAGCACAAGAGAGGGGTCCCCGATGTGTCAGGGGACGTCTGTATCCAAAGCCTCCAGAAAGTAACTACCCCATGTTCTTCTTCCTCTTGGGGTGTCCACTGATTATTCCTTTTTTCTGCCCGGGAGTTCAAGATGCTTATAAGACACGGCAGTAAAAAGAACCAATGAGCCAATGTTGTCAGAATTTACCCTTTGTAAGACGAGTTAAAAAGAAATGAAGGGAAACAACAGACAGAATGGCAAATCAAGGGTAGCCTCCTGAAGATATTTAAGTTTCTTTACAAAGACATTGTTAGCTCATGAATGAGCAGGAAATTAATAAAGTAAACCTTTATAAAGCAATAACAATCCACTGTGAAAAGATGGGAGAGAAAAGGAAACATATGTTAACAATGACTAATGCAGAACATTTACATGGTTTCCTATATGGTGGCAGGTTTTCTGGTTCATCGTTAAATCAATCATTTGAAAGAATCAAGTATTTCTATCATCATCTCGGCTTCACAAATTACACCCATCTTTTTGTTTGTATGGACTGTGAAAAGTTCAAAATGCTTGGGCTGAAGCTAACTGATTCAAAATCCAAATGTTTTGATTTAAGCAGGAAGAGAGCATTGCAACAGAGTTCTGAGCAATGTAACAACCAGGCAGATAAGCCCGTAGAGAGGGAATACAGAACACCTTGCTCTTTCATGTATGGCTTTAAACTTAGTTTTAAACACTTACACGGCTAATAAAGCATATAATCTGGCATATATAATATAATAAGGCACATAATCGCTACTTCCCTACCTTTGTTAGAGAGAATATTGTGGCCTCGAGTCTATGTGATTAAGCACAGTTAAAACAGGCAGAATTCACGGCAGAAACAGATTCGAACTTAAGCTGCCTAGCAACTAATATGTGCTCTCCCTACTAGGTGATGCTCCCCCCGCTCCATCACGAAAGGACCTTTGGAAAGTATAATAAACAATGTGTGCTTGGTGTTGCAACTGTATTACACACTTTGATGTACACATACATAGATGAAGAATGAAGACAATATGCTGTTATGTGTTCTTTTAGATAAAATTACAATTCCTGGTCAGCTTACAAATTACATAAAATTTTAAGTTAAAATTGAAATTTAAAAAATGTTACAGACCACCTTCAGAGACCTGTTTGCAAATGGATATGTGAATGTATCTTTAAAGATTAGGTGAGCTCTGTAAAAGTTCATGTAATACTCTCCTCTTCACAAGTGTATGGTTGGCTGGGCTTCTTCCTAAGATTAGTTAGCTCTGCCTACCACAGTAGTCCCAGCCGAGATTCCAGAAAAATCACAGTAGAGATACCAGATTACTATATATCAGATTATATAGATTCATGGTTCTGCCAAGTTGGGTTAAAGCCTATTAGAGATAATCTGATATTTGCATTACTTGTCTCATTTTAAAACCTATCATCTCTTAAGGCCCAAAGGTGTTCTTTTTTTTTTTTTTTTAATTTATTTATTTGTTGGAGAGAGAGAGAGCGAGCACAGGCAGACAGAGTGGCAGGCAGAGGCAGAAGGAAAAGCAGGCTCCCCGCTGAGCAAGGAGCCCAATTTGTGACTCGATCCGAGGACGCTGGGATCATGACCTGAGCCGAAGGCAGCCGCTTAACCAACTGAGCCACCCAGGCGTCCCCCCAAAGGTGTTCTTGCAACAAAGCAAGACTTACTCATTTGTGCTGAATTTATGTATTTATATATATTTATATGTAAAGGGGCTTGACAAACAACTGAAACACCAATGGCAAAATATTCATTTCTTTTACAGAAAGGAAATATTGTAAGTGAAATCATACAGTCCAGTAGATCTTAGAAGACTCTATAAAATTACTTTAAAAATCATTTTAAAAATTCCATTCAGCGTATCATTTATTCTCTATTACCAGAAGCCTTCTGTTTACTCCCCAATTACCATGCTCTCAAGTGCACAGCACTAACATATGACCAATGAGCTAAGGAACCCCAATTTCAGTTAGGCAAGTGCTCTTACCAAAAACTTCCTAAAAGGAGCACATGATTTATTTTAGCAATCTGAATTCTCCAACACAGGTCAGGTCTCATATCCTAACTCACCTCACATGATAATCAGTTGCTGGTCTGAGATCTTTCAGGTTACATTCTAATTCTTCTCCACTGCAAAGAAAAATCATCTATTAGTCAATGATATCAGTTTCAACAGTTAAGACAGGTTTTAGATTTGGGTCTCACAGTCATGTAGAGCAATGATTCCAGAACTCATGTCTGATACCACCATAAACCAGAAATAATCTTGCCTATCTGGTATTATTACCCTCTGGACTAGCAAATTAGATTCCTTTTAATGATGTCATCTTAGACTGGGAAAATGGCAAGGTTAACTTACTAATGAAGTTCCAAAAGGTCTTATCAGTACTTCAAAGTAAATACATAAAAACAAATAAGCAAGGAAATTAAATAGAGAGATAAATGGAAGTGTAAAATAACTATAACAGCTGTCCACTGAACGTAGCTCTCAGACTGACCTTGGCAGGAACCCCAAATGCTTCAACTTCTCAGCTCTCTTGAAGAAATCTCCACGTGCTTCCCTCACATATCAATACTAATTGCTCTCTGACACACATACAAATCAATACTTTCTTACATAAAATGAAACCACTTATATGATCAGAAGTTGCAAATGCAATGCAGCTTAATCACAAGGCAACAGCCAAAGTAGAATAAGGAATGTTCCATTAAAAGTTTTTAAAAGGTAAGGGGCAGGGGCCTGACTATATTCTTCAGAAAAGGTCAAGGTCACAAAAGACAAATCCTGCGCCAGTGTTCCAAGTTAAAGGTGAAAGACATATGGCCATGAACCGTAATATCCGACCCTGGACGGGATTCTGTACTTCGGGGGAAGAAAAATGCTATAGGACAGTATTTAATGAATAGATAAACCTGGAATGTGGACAAGGGACTAGACTGAAGTATTTTATCAATGTACATTCATGAAGTTGATCATAGCATTGTGGCTATGTAAGAAAATATCCCTATTCCTGGGAAACATACCGAAGTATTTAGCAGTAAAAGGACATGTAATAGACAACTAATGGAAAAAATATAGGTTGGGAGGAGAGCAAAACTGGGAGAGAAGGAATACTCCAAAAGTAAGCCAAAGAAGATAAAAAGATACTAATAGGTAAAATCTGGGTAAATTCCTTTGTCTCTTTATTTCTGCAAAATTTTGTAAGTTGGAAGTTATTTCAAACAATAATACTTTTTTTAAAGTTGCAAACTGAAAGCCAATGTCCACACCATGCCTACAGTTCTCGAGTTTGGCCTGCACTGTATCCTTAGTGTTTCTGAGTTTGCTGAATGAGTTTGACATTAGGAAAGCTTATGTAACAATTCATATTTCCAGTATTTCTTGGAAAAAAAAAAATCCAAAGAAATCGGCTACTCTAGATCTGTATTCCCTTACCATAACAACGTGACGTGAGTGGCGGCTGGTGCTTTCAGAGGAAGGCAGGAGAGCTCTTGCACGCCTCACCCCCCAACCTTCCTCACTTATGTCATTGACCTAGCCCCTCTGGGTGCTGGAGGCTAGCTCCTGCCATCCGTGGTCATCCTGCCTGGACAGAACCTCACTATTTCTTGGAGTAGCTAGGAAAAATGGTGCTCTATGTATTTCTTTACAAATTTCGACTTCTCAAAACAGAACCAAATGGTTGTGAGCTGGAGTAGGGAATTAGGATTTTATTCTAAGTACAATGGGGAATCACTGCAGTGTCCTCACCTGGGAATGAGTTAGTGTGACCTGGTTTCTGTGGTGTGGGATGATTCCTTACGCTGAGCTACAATTATTTAGGAAAGCCTTGGGCTGAAATGCTCTCAAGGAATCTTTACTACAGGCTAGAAAACTCTCGTGGAGGGTAAGAAACAGAATGAAATGGAAGGAAACCATAATACAGAATTTCAAAAAACCAGACTGGAAAATCGTCTGGGTCTAAAAAAAGGTAATCAATCATGAGAGTGCATGACTGATGTATATATAAAAATTCAAAGTCATGCTCATTTTTTACCCTGATAGGCATTAATGGAAATTTTCCATTAGTCCTATATTGACAAGCTAACATAACTAAGTAATAGCTCATCAACACCAAATAACTACAAAAGTCATTTCTGATCGGCAATTACTCTGGACAAAAATAACTCTTGCCATTAGAATTATCACTAACTCTTAAAATGAACTATTTAAAGAAAAGTTTGCAAAGCCTCTAAATTCTTCCTGTTTCTGATTTTCCCTAATGACTCCCAATTTCACCATTCAGCAGTGCAGAAAACATGTGGAGACATGGGCTACCTGTATATTATCTTGTACTTTCCATCCCGTCCTTTGTCGGATAAGGCGACCTCATAGCTGTAGGGGAAAGAAAGACCACTATGGGGTCCACATGAAAGTCCAACAGGGGGTGCCCAGGACAGCACAACAGCTCTCGCCTGAATATTAGAAACCTGAGGAAAAACAAACACAGGGGAAATTATTCAGACACTACATCTTGCAGGAACAGTTTTGTGATGATGAGCAGTGGCCTGAGACAGGCTCAGGAGTTAACGTAAGGTAAACAATTTTAATGATAAGGCAAAAACCATCACACGGAGTATTCGCTTGTCTAGATTCTGATGTCCACAATAGCTCCTGGAACATCTCTCCTTCTAACTCAATTCACATTTGATCCTCCAGAAAGTAAAATCATCCGCCTTGTGTGGGAATTTTTTTTAAAGGTAAAAAGCTGAATGTGAGACTTTCATGATCTCTGTGATGGACACGAATTACCTGGAAGGAGCCATGTCCGCAGGTACTTTCTGGAGGCCTCCCAGCTGCCAAAGCCAGTACCTTTCAAACCGGGCTCCTTGGAGGCCTCGGTTCCCAGGAGCACTTAGCGATGGGGGCAGTAGGACCCAGCCCTGGGCTGAAATGGGTGCCTCGGTGATGGTTCACCTCCTCCCAGCTAGTGGTGGTGTGTGTGTGTGTGTGTGTGTGTGTGCAGCTTCTGTGTAAGACTTCATTTGAATAGAGGACTCTGGCACCTTCAAACATGCCAGCTTTCTTCCCTTACTTAGGACCTCACTGAGGCAGGTTCCACCCCACGTGCCCGCCGTTCTCAGCGGGATGGGGCTCCAGCCACCCCGAGCTGTAAGCTGTTCAGTAAGAGACCCTGTTGTGGGCTTCCTGCCCTTCCATCCCAGGTGCTCACTCTAACTAGTGCTTCCTGGGGCACTCCAATCTTTTTTTAGAGTCTGTCGTTCATTCCATTTTTCGCAGAGATCCCTCCATACCATTTCTGCTCCGTACAGACACAGCTTCATGATATATTTAACCAATTCTTTAGTCTAACTCCTACGCATCATTCACAACATCAGCCGGGCCTCCTTATTCCCAAGTAACCTTCCCTGAAGTAGTTCACTTATCACCACACCCCTGTTCTACAGCAACTTGCTAATATTTTTATTACCACAAATCACGTTTATGGCATTTGTCTCCCTTTCCCACTGGACTGTGGGTATCCCTAAGGACAGGACCCAAGTCCTAGTCAACTTTGAGTAGTTGTGGCTTAGTAAATGTTTGCTGACTGAAAAACAAAAACCAAAGGGACTATGATAGTCTGATTTTTTTAATACAGGCAACACAGTGGATGGTAGACCAGCATTACACACCTCTTTAAAAAATCAGAGACATTGTTACAGACTCGGACTCCATCCTTGTTGCTCCATCCAGACAAGCATCTCCTCTTGCCATCTACCCCGCCTGCCCTTTACCACCCCTTCAAGGATGCCATTCCCTCTCCCCCTATAACTCAGCTTTTGACTTTCCTACTTTCTAACCTAGGACACTGTCTCAAAAAGCACCAACCGAGTGAAGAGAAGACTGACATGTGGGAAATGTTCTCACATCAGATACACAGCACAGAGAGACAGACCCACAGCAGCCTGAGACCAAGTCAGGAAAAGTTTCTGTCTACCCCTGCCTGGAACCCCGCTCAGGATCAACCACTGTTTTCTCTGTGCCCTGGCCACATTTTGCTGGTACCTGTGCCCGGCAGTCATTTCTTCGCATCGCCTTTCCTTGGTCACTCGTGCGTTGGTTCTCCTGATTAGATAGATTTTAAGGCAGTATGTCTACAATGTACACACCAGTGTGTCTGCTGAATTCCTGGACACACCATTAATGGGTAATCTTGAGGTACTGGGTGCTATATTTGATTTTTAACTTGGAGATATTTTGCTATGAAGAGTTTAGTTTACAATTACAAAAGAAGGCTCATTATGTACTGAAAATTGCTGCTGTGCACAATTCCAAGAACAGAGTGGAGTAACACCAATTCGATGAGTGGTGGTGTGAAGTAACATCAAGTTTCAAAGTAGCTTGGCGAATGCTAGTGCGTTAGATACTGAACAAGCATCCAAAAACTCGCAACGCTTTAAACTATTTTCCATCAGCTATTAAGAACTTACACTTAGCTCAATTATTAATGGAAGAGTGATGTACAGCCCTTGAAGCACTGACTAAAACAACGCTCCCACTTTCTCCAGATTCCCTGAGCAAGACTGAAGCAGGCAAAGGGTCCTCTGAACGCAGATCTCCGTGCACATGTGCTCCTCCAATGGGCCAGGCTTTCAGAAGTGCTGAGAACATTCCAGCATTTTCAAAGAACAGTAACTGTGGATTCTGGGAATTCTTTCCTAGAGCTAAGTGGCCTGCCACCTAGCTGACTAGCACTGTCACGGAAGCAGGAAAACATTCCCTCCTGTGCTCCTGTTGCCTCCCTCACGCAAACTCCCGGGCCTCCGACTTCCTTTCTTCAGGCCTGGAATCCGGACAGAAAGAGAGCTTTGTCTCTGGCACAACTTGGAACTCACTTCCATTTCAAGGAGGATGCCAGGAGATGACACGGTGCCTTTCAAGAGAATGTCATGTAAAGGGGAATTCTCTGCACCAGATGCCTACTCCAGGTGTCCAGGGAGGTGGTGACCCTAACGAGGGATTCAGACTCTAAGAACTCTAGTTGGCTCAGGCCTTCTTCAGGGTGAAAACTAATCTGACTATCACAAGGCTCGTCATGGCTGACATCCAAAAAAGAAGTCTAGAAGCCATAAAACTGACTTCCTGATGTTTAATTATTCTACTGCAAACTGAAGTCAATCTCCTTCACAATGATGATAAAAGTGATTTCTAGTTACGGTGGACAAGACCCAAGCTGACACTTGCTTTGGCACCAGAGATGTAAACGGGTCTGTTGTGGAGGTTACCAGTGCAAGCCTGCCGAGGAATTAAACTGCTTTGAAGGATCTAGAAGGCTTCATAAAACCATCATTTATTTCTAAGTAATTACATAATGATTAAAAATCATTGTTCTCTGTGTGTTAATTAAATGTAGACTCCAACTCGAGGCAGTTGCTAGGTAAAAGCATACATATGTGCATACACACTGGGAAGTAAGACGCTTGATCTGGTAGGTATTTGATACACAGTCTTTAGCTCTCATTCTCCTTGTCCCCTTTTCTCTCCTGTTTATTCAGTATTTTAAAACTTTTCTGTAAAATTTTACTCTCTTAATTCTTAAATTATATCATATGCAAATCAAAAATGCCATTTATTTTCATAAAGTTACTAAATTATTCGTCCCATGTTAAAAAAATATTTCTATGTAAGTCAGTAGCTTCTAAATTTGGTCAGGACTTTGGAGTTAACTATGTGGGAGGCCTGCAGATCCAATTAGGGAGTACGTTAAGGAAATATTACCATGGAAATATTGGCTTCACTTCAAAAGTATCATCATGAAAAATAGTAACACAATGGAAAATTTAAAAGGCAAAGGTCAGAGATCATTATTAAAAAAAAAAGATACTCAAATCTAGGGTTTCACAATCTGTTTCTATCATTCTTTAAGTGCTAAGAACCTTGAAGCTTTTCAGGTATACTGGTGATTATTTTTTCGAGGAATGGCTTCTTGGAGGGACAGTTGTTTCTCTTAGTCAGTTTACTCACTTCTGAAACTGACAAATCAGTTGTTTCCACAAGCTAAACATGAGTGGACGGGAACAATGCAGCTTACATGTATTTGCACCTTGAAAATAAACAGCCCAGCAGCATGTGGGGGACAACATCCAGCACCGTTATCAGAGCAGATTAAACTGCGCTGGGTTTGGAGGTGACACGTACTGATCGGGATTTCTTCCTAAATCACTTAGAATAACAGCAACCTTGTTTCTGAGATCCACAGATGCCTTGCAGATCCCGAGGCACCGAATTCTTACAAGTCTCAGGACAAATACCTTGTCAATTTGTACCCTGTTTTCACTCAATGGCTAAGTTGTTTGGACCTCTATAGCATCCAGGTTTTTGGAGAGCCAATGACTTGCTTAATTCAGGGTCCCGAGGCTCTAGAAAGATGGCTGGAATCAACAAATCCTAAATACCATTAATACACCTAAAACAAATCATTTACAGAATCTCAAAGAAAAATATGTGCCTCTTATTGGGAGGCGTTATAGGACGTGGCTGAAAGGAAAAACAAATTTAAAAAGAGCCCAACTGCTGCTGCTCTGGGTCTTTCCCTGGGAAGCGGCCAGGCACCCCCCTTTCCCATTTCAGGGTGGAGCAGGGAATTTCACTTTCACATAATGACCCACTCTACGTGACACAGAGGTGATCCATCCCAAGTCCTGTCTGTACACACCATATATGATTTATTTCTCAGATAGCCCTGGTGCTATTTATTGTCCTACCTTTCAAAGGTGAGGAAACCAAGGCTTGGGGGGGGGGCGCTCATGTCACTTATATAAGATCACAGAGATGTTCATGGCCCAGAGTGCCAGACTGCAAAGCAGAGGCCCCTCCTTCCCACGCTGCTGCCCCGAGCTCTGGCACTGTGCTGCCCCACATTCCACCACTGCTGGCTGAGCCGTGTCTGATGGCGGCGAGCCTTCAGGCATTTGTCTCCCTGGCTGGAAGCTAGCGGCAGCCCCCGCAGTCGGCCCCACATTTAGTCAGCAAATATTTGTTAAGGGTTCACAATGTGCCAAGGACCGCGCTAGGTATTAGAGGCACAAAGATAAATAAGAGACACAATCATGAATAAGAACTCCAGATAGAGACAGGGGAGGTGAGGCTAGGAGGGAGAGGAGGGGAGGGAGAAAAAAATGTGTAAAACAACTAACTGAGCTGGGAAGGACGAGGGCGAGATCACCAAGCAGACAAGGTCTATGTGGGGACCAGGGGGAAAAGAACAACCCCCAAAGTATGCCCACATCCTAATCCCTGGAGCCTATGAATATATTGCCCTGCAAGGTAAAAAGGATTCTGCAGATGTGATTAACTGAAGGACCGTGTGAGACAGAGACAATCCTGGGGTGTCTGGGTGGGGTTGATGTAATAGCAAGGGTCCTTATAAGTGAATGGAGGAGGAAGGAAAATCAGAGAAGGAGGTAGGAGGATGGATGGGGCCACGAGCCGAGGAATCCAGGTGAACTCCAGAAGCAGCTGGAAAAGGTGAGGAAACAGACTCCCCCCAGAGCCTCCAGAAAAAAATGCAGGCCTGCCAAACCTTGACTTTAGCCAAATGAGACCCGCTTTGGACCTTCTGGCCACTCAGATGACAATCCTATCAATGTTACAACTCGTGCCCTATCCATTTACCAGAAAACTGCTCTATGATCCTTAAAGAGTAAGTGCTTAATAAATGCTGAATCAAGGGAAGGACTAAAGCATTTCCACAGCGCTCTTATCTGGCCAGAGCCACATGATCCGAACAAACACAGACTCTGTTGCTTGTGCAGCCAGGAAACGACTAGGAGTAACTCAAGACAGACACAGTTTTATGTGTTCACGTAAGCAAGGCAGGACTGTGGAGTTTTGTGACTGTGCTGAGTCAGTCAACTAACTGGCGGCTCTGCCTTTGCGCTCTGATTCTGACGCCTGCCTCCCTCATGGAGTTTTCTTCATTCTGCTGTACCACAAGTATAAGCTTCTCCCACGATTCTGTCCCCCAGACTTTTCCAACCTCTTTCCATGCTCCACCCCCAGCCCCCCAAGCTGTCACCCAGTGCTCTGCTTGAACCCTAACTCCATGCAAAGGGATCTCCTCATCGAGGTCTCGTTTCCCCTCTCTCCACAGCCCTGACCCACCAGGCACCTACGACTGACCGCCGGCTTCACCTCCCCGGTGTCTTGCTAGTGAAACAAACTCCACACGTCTAAAAGTGGCACTGAAGATACACAAAGGACACAGACAGGAGCCCATTCTAGAGGACTCACAAATGACCAGGGAAGACACGGCAGCAAGTAAATGGCGTACAATGTATTACGTACATACAGGCAGAGCACAGAGAGGCTGAGGGACTAACAGTGGTTCTAAGTACTGTGTGGAGAATCCCAGTTGACAGGCAGGGACAGGAATCCAGGGAGACTCTCAGAGGAAGCCACTCTTCATGGGAGGCATCAAAGCCTGAGAGCCCAGCTGTCTGTGACATCAAGTATCCGATAGGCTGTAACACCTTACTGAAGTCTCTCCATGGCTCTCCATTCTCTCCTTGCCATGCCGGGGGCCACCACCTGAATTCTGCCTCCTAGAGCCTCTACTGACACCCCAGTAACGGGTTCCTGACGCTTGCCTTCCTGGGTTCAATCTCTTCTCAATCCAGTGCCTCTGTCAATGGTTTCATCAGCTTGAATAGCCCCGACTACGTAACTTCTCTGCTCAGAAACCTGCAATGGCCACCTGCTCCTTACCAGAGTGAGGACAGACTCCACAACCCAACATCGATGCCCCACTCCTCAGTAAGTTCCCTACCAGCCCTGTCCTCCAACAAACCTCATGCTTTTAGGGTTAGTCAAAGTCAACTGTGTACCCTGAGGCATGTGTGAATTCTTCTGTTAAAAAGCCTCAGTATCAAACACACCAAGGATCAAGGTTTTCCATTTGGGCCAGAAAACATCCAAAACACTGGCTCTCTCACCTCAGATGAAAGGCTGAGTCAATAGTTTGCATTTTTTGCTTGAATTTCAAAGCATTTGGCAAAATCAAACTTAAAACCTCACAATATCATCATTCCTACCAATTTTTCTTCTTGCCATTACACTCAATATTTTGGACTTAGTTTTTTCTCAACTAACATTTAAATACCTTTTTGAAAGTTACCTGGAAAAATACTTGGAATCACTGAGGTTTTCAAAAATGATCATTACTACATTTACACAGGCTAAAGGAAATCATCAAAAGAAAACTGTTCTGTGGACCTGTGGTGGGGAGGGTGTGAGGGGACGATATGTATCCTTGGAAGTAGGAAAGAGTACCTAATTGCATCCAGAATACCTAAACAGAGAAGACATTTTGGTGGTTTATGACTGAATAGAAAGACTGCTGTTCTGTATTTTCATGCTCCATTAATAACAACACTGTTTCATCGTTTATAAATAATCAGCAATAGGAAGGGGCCCTTTTGTTTACCTACTATGTGGTGAAAGAAAAGCACACTTGAAATGCTTAAGAATGTGTCATTTATGCTGAGAAATCCAGAAGACATACCTGTGGTTTCTCTATTCCTGAAAGAATGTCTTGCACCCTCTTTACTTCCAACTCATACTCTGCATGGAAAAAGAAAAAAGAAGAATGGTTAATACCAGTGGAAGGCAATGAGGTTGTCCAGGTCCTTCTACAAGGCCTTTAACTAGAGCTACCATGGAGTCAGTTGCCTGTGACCATGAACTTTTGGTACCACACACAGGATAATGAAAAATCGGGAATGGCAATGATGCCCGGGCGGGGATTTCACTGAGGCTGTGCCAACCTGCCACTGTGCCGGTATACATATTCACAAAGTTGATGAGATTAACAGTGAGTTCCATCTAATAATAATAAAAGGTCGTAAGAAGAAGGGAGAGACTGGATCAGCTAGAAGCTGAGACAGTATGAAGAGATGAGGTTGAAGAGACAGTGGCCAATTCATCCAGGGTTGTGAGTTCAGATTTTTTAGTTCAATTTTTATTCTAAGTTCAATGGGCAGCCAGTGAAATATTTAAGGAGAGGGACTGACATGGTCTTTTTTTTTTTTTTCCCCCAAGTCTGAGAAGACCTGCTTGGTCTTGCATGAATAGTGGACATATAGAAGGTATGCATGGAACTTCTTGGAGAGATCAGTCAGCACATTGCTGTGCTGGTCTGGGTGGAGGACAGAGGTCGCCTGGGCTGGGGGTGGTAGGAAAGATAGGGAAAACAGAACTGGTTTTAGAGGTACAGGTTTTGGAGGACTGGGTGTGATAAGCAAGGGTGAAGGAATGAAAAGAATCAAGGATATGTCCCAGTTTTCGGCCTGATCAACTGGATGGATGGTGATGTCTTTAAATAAGATGGGGAAGTGGGGAGGTTTTGCAGTGGGGCAAGAACTGTTTTAGAAAGAGAAGGGGAAACGTGCTTGAAGCAGAGAGAATGGGGAGGGAAGAATGTGTATTTAAAAAAGATAAATAAGAGACTTTAAACTTAAGACTACGTGTTGTAGAGGAACCAACCTCCTGACTCTCACAACCTACCTGATGTAATCTAATTTTGAACTTACAGATCTATTTAACTGTTAAACCTAGTTTATGAGGTAAACGCTAGAGTTACATGATTGCTGAGCATATGTCCTCACCCTCAAACAGTTCAAGTCTAGTGGGGGAAAATGAAAGCATGAGGCAATTCCATGTGATAGGTGCTTTGATACAGATAACCCAAGACAGAGTATTCTAGAAGGCTACCTGAGAACCAACACCTCGCTGCCCCTGTGGACAAGCAGGCATTTGGAGGTGAGGAGAGAAGTGGAACTGGGGGTGAGAGGTTAGGAGGCTCAGCTCTTCCCCAGGGCTATTCATACTCATTGTTCAAGTCTAATCTCAAAGTCACTTTACAAGAGTCCTGCTTCAACCTTACCCCTGCCCAGCCTCCAGTCATTCTCACATGCCATTTATTTCCTTTCTCTTGATTACCAAAATCTAAAAATCCTCTTCTCTGTGTGTTCCCTTTTTATTACTTGTCTTTCCTGCTAAAATACACACTTCGGGAAGGCAGCAATGCAACAGACTTGAAATAATTTTTCTTTTTTTTCCCTGTGAAGAATCAGATAGTGAGTATCTTTGTCGTGTAATAAGCGAACCAAGTCTGAGTAAAGAATAGTTAAGACTTGAAGCTGGCACCACCCTAAACTTTAAAAAGATCAGTTCCTTTCTTTCCTGTTGCATTCTACTTAGGAGGATGTGTTTACCTCTACTTTGGTGAGAAAAAGAAACTGGCTGGTGGCAATTACAACTGAGGAACTTCACCTTCAGAAGACCAAATGACAAGCTCATTTATAATCACGTAGTCCCAGTCCCGTTAAGATGTAGATAACAGTTTATAAGTCAAACACGGACATACCCTCACACTTTCTGGAAAGCCCCTTATAGTTAAGGAAACTGTAAGTAACGTGTATCTGAGAAGTTTACTGTCAGTAAAATCAAATCAAATCAAATCAAATCAAATCAGCACAGTTGCAATAAATGAACTGGTTCCCTTATTAAAGACGAAACTTTCTGAATCTCTGGTTACTCCAGGGTTTGCAGGACCCTATGGCTTCAAACGCTCACATCACTAGCTATACTGCTTCCTTCTGCAGTCACAGACACAACGACAAGAAGCCCGAAGCCAGACCCTATCCTTGAGGTAAAAAAGGTTTAGATTAGAATGGAGATAATCACCTACTCAACAAAGACGAGGGGAAGAACTAAAGAGCTCAGCAGAAGAACCCTCAGGACTGTGTACTAGATATAGGGCATGAAAGAAAGGAGTGAAAAGGGACGCTTTGTCCCACAAAAATGGAAGCCACTCCCCCTCGCCAGCTTTCAAACACAGATGATAGGAGAAAATGGTCAGGCTTTTGACAGAAAAAGAAAAATGGAAAAGGAGGCTGGATTGGGCAGGGGGGGGGGAATCTGTTTAAGACAGAAAAGAATGGGTTTCAGGTAAGCGCCAGAAATACAAATGAAAGGTCTGGAATGGGATAAAAGCAACTTCCAAAGGGAGGTCAGGACTGTCCCAGTCTGTCCGTGATTATGGCGAGGAAAGTGACCTTTCCTTAGCAGCCAGGTCCGTGCTGGTTGGTCAAGGCACCATCCCCTGGCTCATTTCTCCAACACGGTGAGCAAGACGGACAGTCTCCGCTCTGCCTCACAGCAGTGGGTAGGGCCCAAGTCTATTCTGGACATCACGGTTTTCACCTCTGAGGCTTAACACAACACATGCAGGCGTCTTTGTTGACTGAGAAATGAGGGAGGCAACAGACGCCGGGCCAGCAGACACGGTCTCCCTAGGGCCACAGACCAGTGTGTGGCCCAAAAGCAAGCAGAACCTTTGACCGCACGGTGACAAATGAGTAAGGCTCTGGGGGTGGCGAAGGCGAGCACGTGGAGAGAGAAGAGCCGAGGGCTGAGGGGGTGGGTGTTCCCACTGGGGTGCATGGAAGCAAGAAGGTGGCGGCAGAACGCCCCTGCCCCCAGGTCCCATCAGAGAGCCTGGGCTGTTGAGCTTGTTTTTTTTCTTTTTTTCCATCTCTAAGAAAGCTGTCAAATAAATAGAGCAAAGGCCTTCGGATCTGAGGGAAGGTATATGAGAAAAGGAAGAAAAAGCAGGCCATGAATGGAGCCAAATAAACAAAGGATTCTGAGAGGATCAAAACTAAAAAGGGCAGGGCGAGGGAAGGAAAGGTAGTGAAGGGACAATCACTGGCCTATTATATAAGGAGAAACGCTGTTTCAAAACCAGACCGGATTGATTCTTTCTTTCTTTCTTTCTTTCTTTCTTTCTTTCTTTCTTTTTCTTTCTTTCAAGATTCTAAATGCTGAATACGGAGAAAGAAGAGAAAAATGCACTGGCACCACATTTACTGAACACTTTTCCATTTGTGCTGCCCCAGACTAGGAGAAGAGAGTAAATAAATGCCAGGCATACAATGTGCACACACAAGAGTGAAAATAAAACCTGTTCAACCGAGCTAAAGTGACAGTTACTTACTACATGGAAAGTAAACTCTCGTGTGAAAGCTAGCAGTCCGGTATGGGATGCCAAAATTCACAACTCTCCCACCTGAATAACCCAGTTCTTTCAGACCTTGGCCTGCCTCTCACAAAGCTAGATTGAACTGTGCCTCGGAGCAGTCTACAAATTATCACCCTTTCCATTCCACAGCTTTGGAGCTCAGCTATCCAGGAGATTCCAGAGTTTGGATGAAGCTTTCGCTTGCTCGCCCTGCTTTCTTTACCTCTGTGGTTCTCCCTTCGCCTCGTGCTCATGCACACACATGCCATATCGTGCATGAGGACAGATAAATAGTAGTGAATGCTCTCACAAAAATTTCTAAATGAAACCAGAAAGAACAGTTCTGGCGACTGCCTTCAGGAAATCTTTTGTATCAAGTTAAAGAGAAAACTAGGGTCTCGTTTGTTTCTGTCTTTACTTCCTTAAAGAATCTGATACGTGACAATTGAACAGCAGAATGTCCTAGAAGGGGTGGGGTGGGGGGAGCCAGGTTCTGGCACAAGGTTGTAGGACGAGGTTCTTTTCATCATCAGGCCTGCTTTCTTCTCTCTGGTTTGCAGCAAGTCAACTAATACAGAGGCAGATCTCAGAGGTCAACTTTGTATTTCTTTCTCCTTGCACTGAAGCTGCCAGGAGCTAAGCCAACAGATCAAGATCATTTTCTACATTTCTGCTTTGATTTTCATTGCCACCATGGCTGACGTGGATGGACAGGACAACCCACCTTTCACATCACTACCTTCCTAATATTTGAAAGCCTTTTCCTTGCAGTGAAGACTGCCAATCAGTAAAGAAGGATTACTGGGTACTCACAGACAGTGCTCCAAAGAGAGAATGGGCATTTTGTTTCACAGATACAGACACTTTTGGGGACAGGTAATTTCTTTAAAAGGAGTCAAGAGGGAAGCCCCTCGTTTAAACATATCGCAAGGAGCTGAGAACCACTCAATTTGCAAATGCCAAAAAAAGGGGAAGGGGGCTTCTGCACAGTAACTTACATGTTTCTTCTCCTAAAAAACAAATCTTCTCCCAAGAAAATAAAGCATTTTTTAGCAAAGGGAAAGTTAAAATAAAAATATACAAGCAAGCAAATATGCTTTTTTTTTTTAAGAGAAACAAAACAAAACAACAACCCACACACATAGACGGAATATGTGTCATGTGAAATTTAAACTTTCCACAAATAATGGTTTTCATGTTTGCTCCAAAAAGAACCATAAGTTCAGACTGTTTGAATAACTGTAAGGTCTAAACTAATTAAAATATCCCCCTTTATAAACACAATCTACTTCTTTGGTTTGCTTCACATTTTTTCCATCTTAGCAAAGAAATGCAGCTAGACACTTAGCTGCGAGCTATAGAATGTATTTATGGTTCTAACAACCCCTTCATTCCAACAGAATGACATCAGCATTATTTCTCTGTAAACCTTCTGTCTAGTTCTCATCCGCACGCCTCATTTACAGATATGCCCGACATAACATCAGTACTGCCAAGAGCTGACTTCGCTACTATCTTTAATACATATATATATTAAACTAGGGGCGTGGAAAATATGCAACTTCTGGTCATGCCCATTTTGGGGATAAGAGGCTTAAAAACCACTAAATACTCAATGTAAGTACTAAATGAATAGAAATAAATACTTTGGAATGAAAAAAATATGACTCAATAGTAAGGAAGAGTTAAATATGCAATCACTGCCTACCAATGCTAACGAGAATGAATGGGGATGAGTTAAGATGATTTAAGAATGCTTGCTGAATTGCTTTTCTAATCAAAAAGAAAAAGAAAAAAAATCCTCTATCTTCATTTAAAAAACATTACCTATGTTGAGAAAAAATAATCAATAAATGCATACAAAAGCAGTATTAATTACTTAAGGACCTCCATTTAGTGATTATAATCCAGAGTTAATGGCATTAAAATCAAATATTAAAAATGTACAAAATCACAAGGAATAAATTTACATAATCTAGGACAATGCAGTAAATGCCCAAGGACAAATATTCCATAAATACCTTCAGGTATCAATCATCCTAATGCTTAAAAATGCAAAAGCAAACATCTCTCTAGTCATTTAGCTGGTTAAGTGGTTGGTTACTCTATTGGAAATTCTGGAAGATAGCTATGGGAATACCAGACTCTCAGCACTAAAGAGAAAGCAGCAGGCAGGTGAACCTATGTTGTGGGGAGTTGCCTTCTAGTCGAGGAAAATATTTTCAAGGGAACTTGGGCTCCCAACAGATTCTGGAGCCCTAAGAGGAAGAGCAAAGGAGCGATGAATTCCTTTTGCTGGTGGAGTGCCCAGCTGGACAGGAGGAATGGCCAGAGAATGTAAATGGGATAAGGGGGGGTGGGTAGATCTCTTCTGAGCCTTTGTCGATATTTCTGGAACTGAGTAGAAAGAGTGATTTTCTTTCCTGGCCCAAGATTTGAGCAAAATCCTACCGGGTATATTCACATTAATCTACTCAGGCAAAAGTGGGTCTCTGGACAAAAGTTATCTAACACTGTAAGTAGTAAGAAGGACACCCCAGAAGTGTTAGGTCTGGGACTTGAAAGAAAAGAGAAAGCACCAGATACAATCCCTTTGTTGACTTCCAGGTCAACTCAAAGCTTCTCTCTTAACCACCTTCTTGGAATGCTAACTGGGTGGGTTCTACCTGAAATACTAGATTCTATGTTCATTTCTGTCAAATTTCTGAAGAAATATTCTTGTGTTTACTTCACAAAAACCACATTTGTACATGGAACTAGACAAATACAGCTAGTATTTTTTAAGAACATCAAATTAAACAGCAGTGAAAACCCCACAAAAATGGATGAAGTATTACATAGATATGCTTGCCTGTCAAGCTTGACTAGACATCAGTCCTGTCCTTGCCCTCCCTCTGTGTGTTTGAGACATTTCACTGGCTAGCTGAGTCCTAACCCGTGCCAGATATAGCTCTTTTATTTTGGGGGAAGGCTCAACTCCATGATTATCCACCAAGAGCTGGTACCCTCCCTGGGTGTGTAACAGGAAGGCAATCGCTTAAACACAGGATAGAACGACTTACAAACGTAATTAAAGTTTATACACTACTTTCTGCGTTGGCATCTGTAAACGTTTCCACAAAATGTTTTTTCATTAAGACTTGGCATGCTACATTGAAAACTTCTCAAGTGGCTTTATTCAAAACTTTTGCCAAGACTGTGTCAACTAACAGGCAGAATCCAGAGAGAACAATGTTGTAACACATTAAATTCGAAAGAGAATTTTAATATTTATTACACCTATATGAACACTTTTTACACCTACATTTTCTTTCCTTCTTTTTTTTTTTTTGAGATTTTATTTATTTATTTGACAGAGGGAGATCACAAGTAGGCAGAGAGGCAGGCAGAGAGAGAGGAGGAAGCAGGCTCCCCGCTGAGCAGAGAGCCCGATGCGGGACTCGATCCCAAGACCCTGAGATCATGACCTGAGCCGAAGGCAGAGGCTCAACCCACTGAGCCACCCAGGTGCCCCAACACCTACATTTTCTTAACTGATGTCCCATATAACTAACCTACACATCTGAGGGTGAGGATGGATATTCAGTCAATGGCCAAAGAACCCAGTGAAGTTCATCAGCTGATATGGGGATCAAATTCAGAGCTAACTCTGTGTGCTAGAGCTCCAAATCATTCCCCAGAGTTTTAGCATATGGAAAAGTCCTTACTACCCATGGTACAGGTGACCTCACCCAGAAAATCAGCAAAGGATATACACAAGTGGGTACATATTCAGATGCATATTAGCCGCAAGGCAGGTAATGTCAATGAGTAAAAGAAGGTGGATGTATTATGCAAAAGGGAAGGGTAAAGATGGTGGAAAACTGAAAAAGCCCTCACCCTATTTAACAGGGGGAGCTGCTGTGTATCACAATCAATTACTGCCAGGCAGGATCATTGGTCTAAGGTTGACCGATACTGCCATTTTACCAAAGAATCTAGAACTGGAAAAATTTTCAGGAGATTGCCTGATTTGTACAAATATACATTGTCAAACACCTTTTAATCTATTGAAAAGTGAAGGAGTTAGTACTACGAATACCTATACACCTTTCACCTAGACTGATCAATTGCTAACATTTTGCTATACTCGCATGTTCACATTTTGTCTCTACACACACACACACACACGCACGCACGCACGCACATGCACGCGCACGTTGTTTTTGAGAACCACTTGGAAGGAATTTGTTGATCTTATGACAAGATCTTGAGTTTACCCCAAAAGCTTCAGCATTTCTTTCCTAAGAATAAGGACCTTCTCGTACACAACCATAACTTCATAACCAAAAGATTTAACACCAACAGAATAAAATCTGATATTCATCCCATATTCTTATTACCCCAATCATTCCAATGATATTAGTATCTTTATGTTTTTCCCCCTAATCCAGGATCCAATAGAGGAACACATGTTGGATTCATCTACCCGGTTTTGTTCGTCTCTTTTAACCTAGAACAGAAGTCCCCCATATTTTCTTGTCTTCCTAAAGTTGATATTTTTGAAGAGTCTAGACCAGGTTTCTTCAAGCATGTAGCATTATCTGAAATGTGTAACTATTTCCTCATAATTAGATTCAAATTAAAAATTTTTTGGCAAGAATTCTCTAGATATAATTCATCCAATACACGAGGAAGCACACAGTACCAGTTGGAACCTTTTGGTAAAGCTCTGCACTGTGATGACCTGGTTACAGTGTTGGGTAACCTGTTCCTCCACAGTGAAAGCACACTCTCCTCCTTTCACTTGAGGGTTAAACAATGATGATCTTTGCAGGAAGATATTATACTAATAGTTTCAAGACGGTGATAACGCTTTTTATCATTCTTTCTATGTGTATTAGTTCTTCGTTCACTTTAAGTATATATGAAAATTCATGGATTCTTTTTATTAAAAACATTGTTAATACTCCAATGCAATCTTCTTTTTGATGCTAAAACTGTACCAAATGTAGCCAGTGGGAGGCCCTTCAAACTGTTTTCTATGTCCCTTTGTCCACCTCCTTAAGACTTCTGTTTCGAACACCTATTAAATATTCTGGCTAGGGGTACCTGAGTGGCTCAGTCAGTTAAGTGACTGCCTTGGGCTCAGGTCATTATCCCAGGGTTCTGGGATCCAGCCCAGTATGTGGCTCCCTGCTCAGTGGGAAGCCTGCTTCTCCCTCTCCCACTCCCCCTGTTTGTGTTCCTGCTCTCGCTGTCTTTCTCACTGTCAAAGAAATGAATAAAATCTTAAAAATATATATATATTCTGGCTAAAGGTCGCGTGGCCAATAGCACAGAAATGTGCAGACTGCTGGTGAGAGATTTTAGTAGCATAAAGTAGAATTTATCAAAATTCATCCAAATGTTTCAGATTTGTCAAAAGCCACTATCAGCCAAGGATTTTCTAATTTAAAAGCAACTAGAAAGAAAAATAACATGTAAATACATTTCTGGTTTCTAAGTCTTTTAGCAATTGAAGTTAAAACAAAGCAACCCAATAACCCAAGAGCCATTCATCTTAAATGGCATTTTAAGACAATGCAAACTTGAAACAATCATCAGGTAAAAGAAGAAATCAAACGGAAAATAATAAATTATCTCAAAACCAATGAAGATGAAACACAACAAGACAAAAGTCATGGGATGCAGCACAAGCAGTTGTGAGAGGAAAGTTTACAGCAATAAATACATATATTAAGAAGTCAGAACGACCTTAAATAAGCAACTTTCAAGTCAGGAAACTAGAAAAGGAACCAACTAAAACTAAGGATCAGAGTAGAAATAAATGAAACAGAAATCAGAAAAGAGAAAGAATCAGTGGATCCAAGAGCTGGTTCTCCAAAAATGATAAAATTGACAAGCCTTCAGCTAGACTAAGAAAAGACGACTCAAAACTAGAAATTGAAGATAAATTACAAATGATACCACAGAAATACAAGGAATCATAAGTGATTACTATGAACAATTACCAACAATTTATGTAACCAAGAAGGAATGGATACATTTCTAGAAATAAGCAACCAACCAAGAATGAATTGGGAAGAAAGAGAAAATCTGAACAGACCAATCACAAGAGATTAAATCAGTATCAAAAAACTCCCAACTTAGAAAACTCCAGGACCAGATGACTTCACTGGAGAATTCTATCCAACATTTAAAGAAAATACCAATCCTCCTCAAACTTTTCCAAAATATTGAAGAGGAAGGAACACTTCCAAACTTAATTCTGCAAAGTCAGCATTACTTTAATACCAAAACCAGATAAAGATACTACAAGAAAACTGCAGACCAGTATCTCCAATGAATATAGATGCAAAAATTCTCAACAAGATATTAGCAAACCAAATTCAAGAACGCATTAAAAGGGTTTAACCTTGAGATGAAAGGATAGTTGAACATACACGAATCAACAAACATAATACATCATATCAATAAAATGAAAGATAAAAAGTACACTATCATCTCAATAGCTGCAGTTAAAAGCATTTGACAAAATACAACAGTCTTTTGTGATAAAAATTCTTAACAGATTGGGTATAGAAGGAACATACCTCAACCCAATAAAAGCCATATATACATAACAAACATTATACACAGTGGAGACAAGTTAAAAGGTTTCTACTCAGTCACAAACAAAGCAAGGATTCAGATTCTCATGACTCCCATTCAATATAGTGCTGGATGTTCAAGCTAGAGCAATTAGGCAAGACAAAGAAATAAAAGGCATACAAACTGAAATGCGAGAAGTAAAACTGTCATTATAAAATCCTGTACAATCAGTCAAAAATTTCTAGAATTAACCAACAATTTCAGCAAAATGGGAGGATACAAAATCAAAATACAGAAATCAACTGCATTTCTTTACACTAATGAGGAAGCATCTGAAAAAGAAATAAAACATTCTAATCACAATAGCATCAAAACCAAAATACTTTGGAATAAATCTGACCAAAGTAGTAAAAGATGTGTACAATGCAAACTATAAATTTTGCTGAAAGAAATCAAAGGCACAAACAAAAGATATTCCATGTTCATGAGTCAGAAGAATTAATATTGTTAAAATGGCCATACTATCCAAAGCTATCTACAGATCAAAATAATCCCCATCAAAATAAAAAAGGCATTCTCCACAGAAAGAAACAATCCTAAAATTTGCATGGAACCACAAAAGATCTCCAGTAGGTAAAGCAATCCTCAGAAAAAAAGAACAAAGCTGGAGGTATTACACTTTCAAATTTCAAACTATACCACAAAGACACAATAATAAAATCAGAATGGTACCACCACAAAAAAAGGTACAATGACCAATGGAACAGATTAGAGAGCCCAGAATTAAGCTCTGGCATATATGGCCAACTAATATGTAACAAGGGAGAAAAGAATACCCAACAGAGAAAGGACGATCTTTTCAACAAATGATGCTGGGAAAACTGGAGAAATAGATGTAGAACAATGAAATTGGACCCCTATCTCTCACCACTCAAACTAACTCAAAATGGGAGTAGAATCTGGAAAGAAAGAAAAAAAAAAAAAAGAATAAGCAAAAAGGAGAATCAGATCTATAAATACGGAGAACAAACTGATAGTTGCCAGAGGGGTGGGGGGTCAGGCAAAATGGGTGAGAGGCAGTCAGAAGTATGGGAAATTCCAGTTATGGAATA
>PISX010026051.1:0-25113 GCA_004024625.1 Mellivora capensis | reverse complement strand
CTGTATATTTTTTCCTGCTTTGTCGAAAATTATTTGACCATAGAGTTGAGGGTCCATATCTGGGCTCTCTACTCTGTTCCATTGGTCTATGTGTCTGTTTTGATGCCAGTACCATGCTGTCTTGGTGATCACAGCTTTGTAGTAAAGCTTGAAATCAGGTAATGAGATGCCAGGCCGATCAGCTGTCTTGTTTTTTGGGAACAGGGCCAATAATACTCACTTAAAGGAGAATTATGCAGATTAGCACATTTAAAAATGTTTTCATCCTTGACATTAAGCTTTGACTGGTGATTTCAAAGTAAAATTAATTAGTGAAAATAATTTCAACCCTAAGTGTATTTGGTCAAATATTTGTGATATATGTTCTTGACATGCTTCACAGTTAAAATATAGACCTTGAAAGTTTGCTGTGTCATAGGCAATGAGTGTTCCTTTAATATGGATCCTTGCAAAAGTTTCCAATTTAGAGTAATATCTCCCATCTTTTCATTTATAACAACTCACGGAAATAAGTGAGAACAGTAGAATCTAACAGAGATAACAAATAGGAATGAGCACAAGGGCATTAAATGAAGACTGCCACTTCAGTGACTTATAGAGGACCTTATTTTATTCTCTGACTTTTCAAATTTTACATATCACCCGAATATCATAGGACTTTGAAGCTATGAGGGACATCGAAACATCAAGGTCACAAGTCATTTTGCACCTTTGATATCAGATGGTAGAAGTTGCTGGGCCATATGAGTTTCCCCGTCACTCTCAGCAGGGAGGTGTAGATGGCTTACTTGAAGACCATATTTAGAATTATTTGTCTGTACTTTAATCCCACCTTAGAAATCCTCATATTTGTATGTAAAGCTGTTATCACAGGAGTATTTGAGCCATTATCACAGGAGCAAACTTAAAGGTACTGTGAAAGCAGTGGTCACAGATTTGTGATGCTTTCGTCCCGTGCTTTCTTCCAGGCTCCTCTGTTTGTGAACCATGGCTTTGCAGAAGGCCTGGCTAAATAGACTGGTACAATCTGTGGCTACAGAACCTTTGTGCCTGATGAAAAACCACCTGGTAAAAGGAGTATTCGTGGGACCATGACCTCATTACTATGGTACGCTAAGCAAACAAACGAATCTTTTATTTTTATTTTTTTAAATATATTATTTATGTATTTGACAGAGAGAGAGAGAGAGAGAGAACACAAGTAGGCAGAGAGGCAGGCAGAGAAAGAGGAGGAAGCAGGCTCCCCACCGAGCAGAGAGTCCGATGTGGGACTTGATCCCAAGACCCTGAGATCATGACCTGAGCCGAAGGCTGAGGCTTAACCCACTGAGCCACCCAGATGCCCCCAAATAAAGCTTTTAAATGCAACCATCAGACCTAGTTGCCTGCTAGAGGGAACCCTGAGGAGCTGAGGGCTGAGAAATTGTTTGAACTGAGACCATGGTAGCGGCTGATGAAATATTTTAAATCTTTTTACTACTGAAATATTTTTTTTTAATTTATTTATTTGTCAGAGAGAGAGGGAGAGAGAGAGCACAGGCAGACAGAGTGGCAGGCAGAGGCAGAGGGAGAAGCAGGCTCCCTGCTGAGCAAGGAGCCCGATGTGGGACTCGATCCCAGGACGCCGGGATCATGACCTGAGCCGAAGGCAGCTGCTTAACCAGCTGAGCCACCCAGGTGTCCCTACTGAAATATTTTAATTGTTTTTACTACTGAAATTCTCTCCTTTTAGTTCTCCTCTTGTGGCCTGAAGAATACAGGGCTGCTTTACTGAGCCATGATCAAGAACAATCTCTATGTATAATCTCCATCATAATGTCTAGTTTTATTGCCTTCAATATTATCCATATGCCAGAGATTTTAATAATTAGGGACTGAAAGTCCTAAATAAAGTAGTGGGGGGACATAGTGATCTATAAATTTACAATAAAGTGAACATTTTAGATTTTACTCAAGTTTTATAATATTCAATAATGTCTTCAAATTCTCTAAGATATAGGAATATTTTGTTTTGCAAAATAGAAATAACTTCATTTTTTCTATTAAAAAAGGAATGTATATATTCATATACATATATATTCATTTCAAATAATTCAAAAAATACAAAACATGTAAAAAAGAGAATTAAAATCACCACAATCTCTTCACCAACATATAATTTCTATTAACAATTGGCTATATATTTTTTCAGACACTTAAATATATCTACTATTTGTTCTTACAAAAATAGGATCATATATACTGTTTTGTGACCTGATTCACCATCCCCTACTCCCTGGGCCCCTAACTCCCTCCCTCCCAACACATCCCACTGGGACTTTCTATTTCAAAAATGTGTTTATATATAAAACCAAAACCTAAAGAGGTTGAATAATGTCTAAGCCAAGGATTTTCTACTTAGGAGTAGGAACGTTGAAGGATTACCTCTTGACTATTAGAAATATGAGAAGTGTGTATGTTCCCCCAAGGATCACAAACCTGGGCTAACATGGCAGAGGCACCAAGCAGAGTTTTGAGGAACACGTCATTTCAGGTGTGATACAGAATACAATAGGATGGCCCTATATGGTTGAGGACAATTCTGAATTCCATATTACAATTTCATGTCTACATTTGTATTTAGCTTTAAGACACTTTATTGTTGGTTTAGTTGCTAGTAGCTATGCATACATTTGTTAGTTAACGGTTTCATGGTGAGCTCTCCATATCCTTGTTGCTGTATAAAAGCTGAATGAGAGGAAGATAAAATATAGTTGCTGCTTATTTATGTCAGCAATCAGGGAAAATGAGATAGTGCTGCTGAAGGAGGACCAGACTCGGCCATGCTCACACACCTTGTCAGTCAATTCAGTGTAGTTACAGGAAAGCTTGAGACAAAAGTGAGAAGTTCCTCTGGCTTGTAAGTTGCAGGCTTTTTAGAGTGTATGTTGCAATAACAAGCTGTCTACTTTGAGACTGGCTAAAACCCAAACCAAGACAATAAACAGGTATACTCAAACCTGATTTTTCTATATCAGACTAAATTTACCAGGGATTTATAGTCCAAATCCTTGTCCTGAGCAAGAGTGTTATCTTGTTGAATGTAATAAGCATCTCCTTTTGACATGTGATCATCGGTTAAGGAATGTTAAATATGTACCTATATATATTAAAGATATATCTAGTCAAATAATGTTTAATTTACCAGTGGAAGAATTAAAGGCTAGAGAAGTGACCTTTTAAGATTGCATAAATAATTACTGACAGAGCTGTGAGAAGAACCCATGACTCTTGGCACCTAGGGAGTCTGTTGGACAATATAATGTATTAACTCTGTGTTTTATTTTCTGTATTCTGATGTTTTGATATCTGCGACGTTTCTGACCCTGGAGAGGCTGTGCCTTATAGAGTTAACCAACTTCTAGAGATAGTAAATAACTTGCTTATCAGCACACTTTTCAGTTACAAAGTAACCAACCCAGAGCCCACATCCCTGCTTTATTAGGCTCTCACACTCTGGGTCACTATCCATCTACCCTAATTACCCCAAGACCAGAGCACCAGGTATCAGACAACAAAGGAGATTAATCTGACCCAATGCCCACTGAAATTATTCAATCTCAAACCTGTGTACCCTATCTCACCTTCTCCTTCCCATGAAAACCACAATAAAAAGCTTGTCCTTATATATCCTCCTCCCCCTGTGGCTCCTGACTGATCCTGCTGCTTCTCCCTATGCCCCACCCCCACCCCCACGACATGGTGATGCCCTGACTCTTGGGACCTGTGAACAAAACAAACTATCTTTTCATTGGCTGGCCTTGCTATATCAGAATAATAATTAAAAATCCATATATTAAAACACATAGGCTTCAGTTCTGCTACTACCACCAAATAAGCATTATATGTGCAGAGATTACAATCATTGCCTCTGATTCCACTTCATACAAATACTGTACTGTCTTCAGTCATTCCAGGAGATCTAAGAGAGGCCCGTACTACACCTCTATTAGGACATTATATGTACACTGAATATTTACAATTTCCTATGGCTCAGCCTCTTGATATAACTAAATAGGAGTTTCTCTGCCAACACTGTTTTGTTTTGGTTTTTAATCAATGTCAGAACTAGAAATATGGGGCTTTAATAATCAAAGTTAGACTCTTACTCATGTTTTGATTTTCCTCCTAAACTATAGATAGAAGCTCATTCTACAGGCATAGTTCCTCTTGCCTGGGTGGCTCAGTGGGTTAAAGCCTCTGCCTTTGGCTCAGGTCATCATCCCAGGGTCCTGGGATCCGGCTGGCATCGGGCTCTCTGCGCAGCGGGGAGCCTGCTTCCCTTCCTCTCTCTCTGCCTGCCTCTCTGCCTGCTTGTGATCCCTGTCCATCAAATAAATAAATAAAAATCTTAAAAAAAAAAGGTGACAGAGACAGATCAACATTTTAGGGCTAAGAAGATAAAAGCTAACACTTCTGTTTTTCAGAGTAGAATTTATTTTCTGCTTTGATATTATAACCTGGTCTTGTCATCTCTAATCTGACAATTACCAAGTTTCCTAGTAGCTTCAATTGATGCTCTGGTAACTTTATTTTTATATCTCCCTCTAACATTTATAAATGGTGAATTTCATACTGGTTCCAAAACATGGGCTGATTGTGGCAGTTTCCTCAATATTTTTATTCCTGGTATTATATTTCAGCAGGGTAGAATTTACAAAATGGAGAGTGCAGCTGGTAAATAAAGATTATATTAGTAAAGATCTATGCATCCTCAGAGGAAAAGGAATTGATTGAAGTGAAAAAAAATGTCTGTGGTGTTTATCTTAAAACTAACATTAGCAGAGCAAACCTCTGGGAATATTTCTGTGCCTCCACAGCCTCTTCTGTTTGTAGATCCCAAGCTTTGGTGTCAGAAATACCTTGCATTTATATGCATTCACTCTTTCCTCTCTCCTGATGTTTGGATAGCTAGAGAACATTAATAAACTTACTCTGGAGCCTGATGTATACAATCCACATGATTTTACATCTTACAGTAAACAGTAGAGTAGATGACCCAGGAGACTCAGCTTGGTCGGTTCTTCAGAAAATGTAGTCTTGTCTGGCTTACCTTTGTGTATAGTTTCTTAATATTGTGTTGTTGAATGAATGCATGTTTTTTTGTTTGGTATGTTAGAGAGCAAAGACCTATTTTCCTACTGCTTATGAGCTTAAAATCCTCAAAAATCACACATAGAAATAGTATGGTCCTGGACATAATAGCATCTCCACAATGATAACCTCTTGGTCATGACAGTGACAGTCTGGTCTTCTGTTACCTAAGAGTTAATCACAGTCTGAGATAAAAGCCTGAAATGAAGTCAGTGGCTTTTCTTAATCTAGTCAGTCATTAAAATAACCAGTGGTATCAGCCTACAGATTTATACCTATTATCAGAGGTAGCAATTCCTTGAGGGTTCTTATTTCCTAGGAAATAAGGTAATTATTAACAAATGATGTGCTGGAACGTGTTCCAATTCCTGGATAATTAAAAAGATTTTAAAGTTAAAGCAGGTATCTTGGAAATTTATAAAGATTTATGATATTAAAAACTGGAAGCATCAGCAAGCATAATAAAAAAAGTGAGGAGAAAACACTCAAGTCTGAAGTGTAGAAAAGGAAAACCTCAGACAGGAGGTCTAAGAAAAGGCTGAGCTTTGACAACAGTGGAGGCTACAGTGTCCAGGGGATTGGCCTTCTGGCAGATGGGCAGACCTTGTGAATCACCAGGACATGTGATAAGCCAATATTCACTGGAATTACTTCACTATCTGAGTTTATTTCTAGAGTTCTCTTGGTTCGTCTAGCCCATTTATGGTATTATTTCAACCAAGTGATTATTTAAAATCCCTAGCTATGGTACCCAGAGTTAAGGTCTTCTTTTCAACAAAGTCATACCCTAGAATCTGATTATCTGGGAATAGATTAGCAGCTGCTGCATCTGTTGCAACTACACATATTCTATGCTCTTGTAAAGACTTCTCATTTTAATTCGAGTTGTATGTCTGCTTAAGAGACCTATAACATTTTCCTCCTATTTTTGTTTTTTTTTTAATTTATCTTACTGTCTGACCTAATAAAAGTTAAACTAATACATTTTTACCTTATTGTCAAGTTGTTAAAATGTGGAGGGTGACTATATTCTCATCCATGTTGACCATTAATCATTTGCAAAATAGTTAAGGAATGTTAAAGACTCACTGTAAACTGGTAGTACTGTCATATCCTGGGAACCATCTCAGGACTGCGAAAAGTGCTCTGTGGAAACCATGTTTTCAAGGTCTGATGTTGAGGTGACTCGGTTAAGAAGTCAGAATCAGGGGTTCAGATATGAGCAACTAGAAAAAAATACGGCAGAAGTAGAAGGTAGGATAGTAGTTCAGGTTCTTCTAAAATAAGAAGGAGACTTTACTATACCAAAGGAGCTGACCCTGGATGCTATTTGGGCCATGCAGGATTTATGGAACGGTTCAGTGCTACTTCAGTTAAAATTAGGCAGATGCTCTGAAATTCATCTGGTGCTTCAGAGTCGCAGTCCCGGTGGTCTGAGGTTAATACTGAATATGGAGGGGTTTTCGATTCATTCACCTTTCCTGAACTTGGATGCTACTTAAAGTTTGGCTTATAAATCTCTCTTTTGCTGAATGGGCTCAGGGAACAGCCCAAGAATATTTTATTGAATGTTATTTTATGAGGACTTACTAATATTTAAAAAAAATTGATAGACTATGTTTAGACTAGTTTTAAGTTTATGAATTGAGCCGTCAGCACAGAGGGTTCCCATACACCTTTCTCCCATGCTTGTAATTTCTGCTGTTATTGCCATCTTACATTAAATGTGGTACTTTTGTTACCACCAGTGAACCAATATCAATATATTGTTACTAATTAAACTGCTAAACTGCGTGGTTTACATCAGGATCAACTCTTTCTATTGTATAGAAAGTTCTACGGTTTTGACAAATGTATAATGATGTGCCTCTGCCATTAAACTAAGGTAATTGTTTAGGTTGGATGAGTGAGTCAAAGATAACTTTAAATTGGCCATATGGCTTGACCACAAAGATGTTTAAATCTCAAGTATCAGTTTAATCTTTTCTTTCTAAATGATAAATGGAAATCAAGCTAGTGTTTTCAATTAAAAAAAGTGTAAAATAAAGAAGAGTTTAATATAGATGGCAGGGCAAAGACAGAAGAAAAAAATCTCCCAATAAGAAAAATGGAGTGCTTGAGTCCCCTACCCTACTTGGCCAGAGGGGTTAAGCTATGCCCAGCCAACTCCTTCATAAGAAAGTTCACCAGAGTTAGAAGCTTGTGGCCATGTAGCAGTGAACTAAAGTGAGGTAGAGAGAAATGAGTATTGGGATGCTCTCAAAAAAAAAACCAAACCAAAACAAACAAACAAAAAAAACGCTACTTAACAGCTAAGAACTAGTCCAGATACTCTTAGACTAAAGATAGCTTACTCCATGCTCTACTGTTTCAGGTAGCTTCCTGACTTAGGATCAAAAACTTTACTTAATTTGATGGCATTAAATGCAGATCTTTAAGAAAAAAAACAAACTGTTCAATCAGCAAGAGTACAGTAGGTTTGGTTTATTCTGTCTTTGATTAGGTTGACTCAGCAGCAGTCCAGTTTCATCAATAATTAATAAAACTACAGTTCCTAAATTAGCCACATAATACATGGTTTTGTTATTGTCTTAGCTGGTAGGCACAATACCATTGGTTGGTTTCTTTTCTTCCTCATATAATTCTAGCTTTTTCAGCTTTTTTCCATTACACTTACACTTTGTTTTTATTTAAATGCTACCATTATCTTGGTTATCTTGGTGATTATTGTTTTTTTCTGAGGTAATGTTTTTTTTTCTAGTTGTGATTTCATTAGGAAAAATCTTTTCCTGTTTTGTTCTGGAGACCCCTTTATCTTCTTCACCTACTGACTACCCTGACTTTAGGCCTTTGGGCTGTAACACTGAGTTGCAATAATGTGTGATCATTAGCACACAGGTTTTAGGTAAAGCTATTTTTTTAGGACTGTGCCCACTGGAAACTGAATGCTCTTGAGTGATTACTTTTTAGATGTCTATTTGTCTTCTCCCCTCCCCCACCACCCTTTATTTTCAAATTGAATCTTATTTTGTTAATTTCTGCTCCCATTTCCAGACTCTTGTGAAATTTACATCATCTTTCTTTCCACACTAGGTTTGTTTAACAACTTCAATTTGGAATCATCAGCCAACATTGTTTTTGAGAAGTTCATTTCTTATTTCAGATGATTAATGAAGACAAAGGTTTTCTTCCCTTCTAACTCTTGAAGAATTTTGCTTACACTTCATTCTTTATCATCTCCCAGTCTTGTACATGATTAGTTGTATTTATTTTCCTTAAAAGATTATAAGTGTCTTTAGGGCAGAGGATATGCAGCTTTGAATTTTCCACGGGGACTAGCATAATGCTTTTCACATAGTAGGAACTTAGTATATGTGTGGGAATTACATTATTATGGATATTTATCGTAAACTGTGCAAATGCTTCTAGAAGTATTGCCATTCAACCTAACACATAGTCTATGTTTTTTCTTCTTAATGTCTTTCAGCTTATGTTTACTGCATGTACTTATGCAAATTAATTTGAATTCACACTGTTTTTATGGTTTGGGATGCTGCATGTCTTTTAAAATCCAGGCACACAATAAGTGCTACATTTGTTCTAATCACAACATGAAATTCAATGGGGAAGTTTTTTTGTTTCTTTTTAATTAATTGGACTTATCCATTTTAGCGTTTAAGATTCTGATTGCTTTTGTTTCAAGTATTTTAATGCTTTCCTTTGGCATTTTCTAATTATTACATAAAATAATAGGGATATACAGGAGCAGTATTTTAGCCTTGATTCTTGTTTTGCCAGGGAGTCCAAAGTGATTATGTTAGCATTGAGAACTTTCTTCATAATTTCTGCCCAGTTTTCTGTGATAACATATTCTTCTGCTTTCAAATGGAAAATAATGTTGTAAAAAATGGAAAACACTAAAAAGCGTTAATAAGGAAATAAAAATGAACCATAACTTATAATTCAGAGATATTTTCATTAATGTTTTAGGAATATATTCTTCCGGGGCGCCTGGGTGGCTCAGTGGGTTAAAGCCTCTACCTTCGGCTCAGGTCATGATCCCAAGGTCCTGGGATTGAGCCCCGCATTAGGCTCTCTGCTCTGCGGGGAGCCTGCTCCCTCCTCTCTCTCTCTGCCTGCTTCTCTGCCTACTTGTGATCTCCGTCTGTCAAGTAAATAAATAAAATCTTTAAAAAAAAAAAAAGGAATATATTCTTCCGTTTTTTTAAATAAAACTTGTTTTATCATTTTCTTCCTTCTACTTAAATGCGTATATGAAACATTTTTTGAGTTCCTAAATATTCAACAATAACATTTTCAATATTTTCTTATTGAAGAAAATATTGATAAGTCATGATTTTGACAATCTTTGTTTTGGATATAAAGGACTTTTTCTTATTTTTCTTATTCATATCCTTATAAACACCAGTGTATTACTGTCAAACATACTTTATGATAAGTTACTTTTCAATAAATAGGCAGCCTTAAGTGTACAGAAAGGAACCCTAACTACTACTTGGACTGCTATGGTAAGTTCCTGAAGTTTGACTGCTTGCTTGTTTCTTTACTACTCAGTCATTGCCATTGGTGAGCCTACAATCTGACCTAGCAGTTTCCAGGCACTGAAATATGGTTCTTTTATGGACCACCATAATTAGACAACTAAAGTAAAGCACAACTCTGTGCTGAGACATTAGTATGACCAAAGAGGAAGTGAGCAAATTCCCCAATTTATGCTATACCATGGAGAATGGACTGTATTTTCTTTTAATATTTCTATGGTAATGATTATGTAAATGCTGAAGCTGATGTGATAAAAATTGAGATGTAACCAAATTGGTAAAATGGGGAAAGGAGAGATAGGTATCCTGATGTAAGAGTGCCATATCAGTTGTATGTTTTAGGTTTAGGTTTGGTTGTATAAAAATGGAAATACCAAATAGGGTAGACCTGAATAGACTGTAGGCTTATTTCCTCTCAGGTAAATGACTTTGGGAGATGGACCACCCAGATTGATCTGGAAGTTCCAGTAAGTACTTAGGATCCTATGCCTTTTAAATCACTGCTTTGTCATCCTGGTGTGTTGCCTTCCTCCCTGTGGATCAAGGAGACTTCTGGAGATTTACTCATGATAACTGCATTCCAGGAAGCAGGAAAGAGAAAGGGGAGGAAAAAACCCTCATACAGAAAAATACTGAATCATGAGTACAGATCAATAAATGATCACAAAGGAAATTCACCCAAGTAGCCACAACCCAGGTCAAAGGACAGAATATTACTGCATCGTAGGAACCCTTATCCTCACTTCTACCATTATAGATTGGCTTCTCCTAGTTTTGCATTTTTACAAGTGAAAGCATACAGTATATATTCTTCTTTGTTTGGATTCTTCCATATAACATTATTTTCTGTGAACTAATCTATGTTCTTAGAAGTCGCTACACTTTATTCAAGAACTTGGGCATTGCCATTTTATGTTCTTCTAGCTTCCATTGTTCCTGCTGAGACGTGACCTGTAATTTTAAAGATAATCTGCCTTATTTCGTTTTCTTTTAATTCCTGTGTTATTAACATGCAATGTTATAGTAGTTTCAGGAGTACAATGTAGTGATTCGACAATTTTATACATTACTCCCTGCTCATCACAGTAAGTGTACTCTTAATCCTATTCACTTATCTCACTCATCACTCCGGTAACCACCAGTTTATTCTCTGTAAGTTAAGAGCCTCTTTCTTTGGTTATCTCTTCTTTATTTTTTGTCTGTTTTAGTAAATCATGTGAAATCATGGTATTTCTCTTTCTCTGACTGACTTATTTGGCATTATATCCTCTAGATCCATCAGTATTTTTGCAAACAGCAAGATTTTCTTCTTTTTTATGGCTACTGTTGTTTATATATACCACCTCTTCTCTATCTAATCATCAGTTGAAGGACGCTTGGTCTACATCCATAATTTTGGCTATTGTATATAATGCTGCAGCTAACACAGGAGTACCTGTATCTTTTTGAACTAGTGTTTTTATATTCTTTGGGTAAATAGTAATGGAATTACTGGCTCACATGGTAATTCTATTCTTAATTTTTTTGAGAAACTTCCATACTGTTTTCCATAGTGGCTCCATCAGTTTGCATTCCCACCAGTAGTGCGTAAGAGTTCCTTTATCTTCACATCCTCACCAACACTTGTTCTTTCTTGTGTTTCAAGATTGTGAGGTAGGCCAGAGATGTGTGATTTAGCAGTAACCTTGGTCAAGTTACCTAAATACTCAAATCTTCTTTTTCCATCTTCTAAATAGGAATAGCAGTAGTATATATTTTATAAGGTTGTTGTGAAAATTAAAATAAATCATATAAACACTTCGCTTACAGTAAATGTCATATGTTATTTTTTTATTGCCTAATAAAGTATTTTTAAATATTAAAAAAAATTTTTCACAGTAGACACTAAATCTTCATCTTCTCTGGAGGGTTATGCCATATTTCCTTCTTTGGTTGGTCAGTTGGTTGGTTTCTGTTTTGAATCAGTACTACCAGATTTAACTATGCTTTCTCCAAATGTACACCAGCTTTCAGCAATTTAATGTAAAGACTTCTGGCTGTCTTTGTAGTTCCCAGTGTAATTTTACATTTTGCAAAAAGGACAGAAGGAAAATTCGAAATGTTCACTAAATGCACTAACCATCACATACAAAATTTACATGACATGTACATCACTAGATATGTATACTAAATTTTTGTTTCCCCTTATTTTTCCCCCTAGTGGGCATGGACTTACACAAACCTGACCAGTTCTACCAACTCATATTCACCCCCTCCTTATGCCCAGTAGAATATGCTAAATAACTGTAAGTGTGTATGTCTGGTAGTTGAGAAACAAAGGCAAAGAAGACAAGAAAAAATTATACTTCTGTTTTAATCCCTTTTAAACTCTTCTCCACAACTCTTAATTATTGGTCTTGATATGATTTAAAGATAAAATGTGGCATGTTCTTCTCTAGGAGGTAAATATAATATTTTTAAGGTCTTGAGTCCTAAGATCTAGAAGAACCAATCCCTGTATTACAATGGGAAGAGCTGCTTATGTCTGGTGTCTCCTGCCTCCCAAGTTAGCATAGCATGAGTTAGCAGCATATGTCATTTAAGGTCAAATAAAAAAATTATTTACATTATGGGTTTGTTTGTTTGTTTGTTTTTTAATATTTTATTTATTTATTTGAGAGAGAGACAGTGAGAGAGAGCATGAGCGAGGAGAAGGCTAGAGGGAGAAGCAGACTCCGCATGGAGCTGGGAGCCCGATGTGGGACTCGATCCCGGGACTCCAGGATCATGACCTCAGCCGAAGGCAGTCGGTTAACCAACTGAGCCACCCAGGTGTCCCTTGTTTAGGGTTTTTTAGAGGAAAAAAAATTCAGAACCAAGAAAAGTCTGTTCACGAAAAACAGATCTCTTTGACCTTGGGACCTGTGTCTCATAGTATTTCTTATACAGTCACCATACAAAAGGTGGCCTCAAGCTCTCAATTTTCCAGCGCCTCCGAAACACAATTTTTCCTCCTGCATTTCAATCTACTTTTTTTTTTTTTTTTAAGATTCTATTTATTTATTTGACAGACAGAGATCACAAGTAGGCAAGAGAGGCAGGCAGGGAGAGAGAGGAGGAAGCAGGCTCTCCGCGGAGCAGAGAGCCCGATGTGGGGCCCGATCCCAGGACCCTGGGATCATGACCTGAGCCGAAAGCAGAGGCCTTAACCCACTGAACCACCCAGGCACCCCTCAATCTACTTCTGAAACACATATATAACCTCCTTGGTAGGAGCCATGTGCTAACATCACTATATCGCCCCATATATGTAATATAGTGGTCCATGTGTGTCAAGCAAAATAAAGATATTGACTGAATGAATGAAAAAACCGTTAGCATAACTTCAGGCAACACATTAATTTCTTTATGCTTTATCTTGTCGTATTCTGAACAGTCTGTTAACAGTTTGTTAAAAAGGTCTGGCTACTACTCTGCTCACCTCCATTTCCCCAGGAGAATGTGGGTAATGATGCTTTCATTTTACCTGACTCTGAACTTATTAATGGCAATTTGAACACATTATTCACCTTTCATGTCCTCAGTTTATTCATCTGTAAAAGGAAGATAATGGTTCCTGCTGTGTTGACCTTGCAGATTTTCAAAAGGGTCTGATAAGAACCGATATGAAAAGCTTAAAAATCTGCCAGTATACACAAGGAATGTGTTCTTATTAACCAAGCACTGAGCATGGTTCCATAGGCCAAGAAAGCCTTTAAGCTGAAGGTGCCTGTTAGGGGGTCCTATGTTAGGTCTGCTCCTTCTAGGCTCTTCTTCCTCTCCTTAAAGAGCCTGTAGTCACCCTGCTACTAGCTAACCAACATACTTACCTCCCTGATTTGAGAGAAATATATGGAGCACATGGACAAAAGTAAGGGAAAGTAAAAAGTCAAACACGGAATTGGATACCAAATTTATTTTAGTTTGGACTTAAAAATTGTATGTTGTCAGGGGCGCCCGGGTGGCTCAGTCTGTTAAGCATCTGGCTTCTGCTCAGGTCATGATTCCAGGGTCCTGGGATAGAGCCCCACATCAGATTCCCTGCCCAGCGGGGAGCCTACTACCCCCCCCCACCCCCGCCTGTTGCTCTGCCTGCTTGTGCTCTCTCTGTCAAATAAATAAAATCTTAAAAAAATTTTTTTTTTAAATTGTATGTTGTTAGCATTTAGCAGAGCCATTCAAAATATGTGCCAGAAGTCATTCACTAGCTTTGCTACAATGTAAGAACTATATTCTTTCCCCTTGATCTCTCACAGTTCTTCTCCTCTTCCATCTTAAATGTTTTTTTCTCTGACATTTTTGTTGCAGGCTTGAATCTCCACCCATCTCTCTCTTCCCCTAAATGGGCCAGGACAAGCCTGATCTGTTTCAGATGCCCTCCTTAAAACCAAGTTAATAGATCACCTTGTTTTTTACTCAGCCTGTTATAGCTATAAGCAGCTTTTCCAGCAGCACTTCAAAGAACTAAGGGTTCATGAAGGAGATATTCCTAGGATAGGAGATAGGAAGCAGAAAGGGAAAATACACAGAAGGAGAATGAAAGTCTGCAACAAGCAAATATTCTACTGTATAAAAAGCCTCTCAAGAAGTGATGTTTCTCTATTGATTTTCCAAACAAATGGGCTAGCTGAAGGCTTCCAAACAACCTGTCTCTGGGACCCACATGCATTGCTAGGAACTTCACTTTCAAACATATAGAATCACTTCTTTTTTTAGGAGGTAGCACAGTAGAAGTGCACATATAACATATAATGGGCATATTATATAAATTAGTTGTGTGTGTGTGTGTGTGTGTGTGCATCAGAAGCATTAATTGTGACAAAACTAGTGCTTAATAAATATTTACGGGGTATTTGTTACAAGCCAAGCACTATGTTAGGTGTTGGAGAGGAAACTATGGATAAGCCATATACAATTTTGAGTGTAGTTTGCTTATGCTTTTATTATAGAGCTTTTGGCTTTTAAGTAAGCTTTTCTGCTTTCCTTAAAGTACTTGGCAGCAAAAAGGTAAAGGAAATATACTACAGATATATTTGAAGTTAAGGTGTTGCTTTTCCTGGGGTGCCTGGGTGGCTCAGTGGGTTAAGCCTCTGCCTTCGGCTCAGGTCATGGTCTCCGGGTCCTGGGATCGAGCCCCGCATTGGGCTCTCTGCTGGGCAGGGAGCCTGCTTCCCCCCCCACCACCTGCATCTCTGCCCACTTGTTATCTCTGTCAAATAAATTAAAAAATATTTTAAAAAAAGATGTTGTTTTTCCCAACAGTTAGAATTTCCTCATTTTCCTCCATAGTGATAAAAATGATACATAAGTAGTACTTGAAACATTGTCTGAACATGTGACCAGTCAATAAAAGGAGAAGGAGGGTAAAGATGATAGAGTCAGAGAACTGTAATTAACTACCAGATTTGAAAATGGCTGTACCCTGAGATATGGGGAGGTGCAGTGAGTTGAAGAGGAACACTCAGGAGGCTTGGGGGCAAGTTCCAATGTTCGCCATTTTCATTTGGGCAGATTGGTATCTTGGGGCCACCATGTGTTCCCTTATAAGAGGAGAGGATAAATCACATCTTCTTATGTCACTGGAGGCTGCATGGATCAAATAATATGGCGTATGTGTTAATAATTTCATGAGTTGTAAAAGTACTACTATTAAGTAAAGTGGTTTGTAAAGATTTATGCTGAATATAAATCAGAGTATCAGATCCGGCTTCTCTAAATATAACTAATGTTTTATTTTTTATTTATTTTTAAAAAGATTTTATTTACTTATTTGACAGAGAGAGAGTGATCATAAGTAGGCAGAGAGTCAGGCAGGGAGAGAGGGAGAAGCAGGCTCCCTGCTGAGCAGAGAGCCCTATGTGGGGCTCGATCCTAGGACCCTGAGATCATGACCTGAGCTGAAAGGCAGGAGCTTAACACACTGAGGCACCCAGGTGCCCCGTAACTAATGTTTTAATAAGAAATTCCCACTACTGAATGCTCCAATTCATTGGAAAATGTGAGATATATTTTTATTTCTCAGAATGCAAACACAAGGGATGTCTGAGATAGGCATATATTTCTCTTAAGGGAGGGAAAGACGCTTATTTGTTTGGAAAATGGTCCATGCTGGTGAGTCTGTGCCATCTCTGTCGTCTCCATAGCAACAAGCTCTTATGTAACAAACAGAGGAACTTGATGGAGACATCAAAAATAGCTCAGAGATATGGTAATGGGAATTCAAAAGTTACTAGCAAAGTAAGAAAATTGTTTCCATGTAAATAATTCTCTCTTCCACTTCTGTTCTTAATGTGAAATTCCTCTTTGAAAATTGTTACTGTGGTTCTTAAATTTTAAATACCATCTCTTCTTTTTTTTTCCCTCTATTAAAATGTTGATTGTTGCAGAGTGAAGCACTTTTAGTAAGACAAAATATGGCAGGCTTATAATTCCTGACTCACTTAAGGGGACATGTGGTATTTTGTGCAAGTAACATTCTTTGGTTCCACCCGTAGTTCTAAGGGTAAAGTAGTCAGGATTGGATCTCACTACCCCTGACTCTTTGGCTGCCAAAGTTAGACTCTTGAGGAATAAGTGGACTGCTAACCAGATTGTATTGTATGTTGTTGTCTGGTTTGGTATTTTCAATATTTACCGATTAAAAGTGAATAATAGTAATAATAGTAAACATTTACATAGAGCTCACAACATGCAAACAATATTCTAGGAGGTATGTGTGTGTTTTCATTCACTTTATTGTAACAATACTTTATGAAATAGGTACTATTATTATCCACAATTTACAAGGAACAGAGAATTTTGGTAACTTACCTCAAACCACATAACAAAACAGTACTGTTTATTTACTCAAGCCAATAGTAATTTATTTGGTTTGGTATCTAGAGGATCACCATCTAAGAATTATGATAGGCCATACTGTAAGTAGTGTGATATCCCATTTTAATCAGGGATGATGAAACCCTTAATACATAATTAGGTTCAGAGAAAAGGGAATGAGCAATATTTTTCCTAACTAGGAAGGAACAAGGAAGAAGGGAGATACAGTATCTTTTGGTTCAGACCAAATCCCTCTGCTGCACCTGGCAATAACTTTTGATAGCTACCGTATATATAAAGCACCTTCTATGTGCTAGGCAATATAATGCATGTTCTCTATATATTTCTCATCTAATACTCACAATAGCCTGTTCTATAGGTGTTACTTTTATTTTACAGGCAAGGAAGTGGGGATAAAAGAATTTTGAGTGAGTGATAGAATGATAGAATTGTCCAAAAATTTTTTATTCTTTCAACTGGGGCTCAGAAATTTTAAAAAGTTCATAGTGGTGGGCAGCCTGGAGTTTTTAAATCATAAGCTATTTGATTCCAAGCTTTAGAAAGAGATAAAAAGAAATTGATGAAATTTTCTTACACAAATGGCTGGGTGCTCCTCAAAAATATTTTATCAAAGGGATGCCTGGGTGGCTCAGTGGGTTAAAGCCTCTGCCTTTGGCTCAGGTCATGATCCCAGGGTCCTGGGATCGAGCCCTGCATCAGGCTCTCTGCTCAGTAGGGAGCCTGCTTCCCCTCCTTCTCTCTCTGCCTGCCTCTCTGCCTACTTGTGATCTCTGTCAAATAAATGAATAAAAATATTAAAAAAATATTTTATCAAAGTAAATAGAATGGGTCCATGTGGTCAAAAATTTATCCTATGTGATTCTTACCTTGCTTCTAGTAGATGCCCTGGAGTGATAACTTACTTCACTCCTTGTGTATTTTGCTGTATCCCAAAGTCTCAGAGTTCACCCCCCAAAATGACAAATATGCCTGTTTTATTTTACTTTATTAATTCATTCAAGAAAAATCCTTATTGAACACCAATTTGACTACACACCATGCCAAGTTACAGACATACAGAGATGACTTAAAACATCTTCCTTGACCTCGGGGTACCTGAGTGGCACAGTTGGTTAAGCATCGGACTCTTGGTTTCGGCTCCAGTGGTGATCTTAGGGTCATAGGTTAAGCTCTGTGCTCAGCACGGAGTCTGCTTAAGATTCTCTCTCTCTCTCTTCCCCTCCTCCTTGCTCTCTCTCTCAAATAAATAAATCTTTTAAAAAAAAAAAAAAAGTCTTCCTTGGCCTTGGCCTTAAGTTGCTCATAGCTGAGTGGATGAGATGATAAACAAATGATGACAAGTGAACATGTCAGACAAACTCTCATTTGGGGAGTTTGGGAGTGGTAAGGGAAGAACTCAGGCAGGAAATAGTGTCTGTACAGAGACTGAAAGGATGAATTGAACAATTTTTCTAGGTAGTCTTGGTATGGAAGCTGATTTCAACCATGGGGAAAAGAACGAGATGTTAAGATATCAATATGTGTCTCAACTTTCTCTGATTGACTTATTTCGCTCAGCATAATACCCTCTAGTTCCACCCACGTCATTGCAAATGGCAAGATTTCATTTCTTTTGATGGCTGCATAGTATTCCATTGTGTATAGATACCACATCTTCTTTATCCATTCATCTGTTGCTGGACATCTGGGTTCTTTCCATAGTTTGGCTATTGTAGACATTGTTGCTATAAACATTCAGGTGCATGTGCCCCTTCGGATCACTACATTTGTATCTTTAGGGTAAATACCCAGTAGTGCGATTGCTGGGTCATAGGGTAGCTCGATTTTCAACTTTTTGAGGAACCCCCATGCTGTTTTCCAGAGTGGCTGCACAGCTTGCATTCCCACCAACAGTGCAGGAGCGTTCCCTTTTCTCCGCATCCTCGCCAGCATCTGTCATTCCCTGGCTTTTTAATTTTAGCCATTCTGACTGGTGTGAGGTGGCATCTCGTTGTGGTTTTGATTTGTATTTCTCTGATGCCGAGTGATGTGGAGCACTTTCTCATGGGTCTGTTAGCCATCTGCATGTCTTCTTTGCAGAAATGTCTGTTCATGTCCTCTTCCCATTTCTTGATTGGATTATTTGTTCATTGGGTGTTGAGATTGGTAAGTTCTTTATATATTTTGGATACTAGCCACTTATCTGATAAGTTGTTTGCAAATATCTTGTCCCATTCTGTCAGTTGTCTTTTGGTTTTGTTGACTGTTTCCTTTGCTGTGCAATAGCTTTTGATCTTGATGAAGGAGGGAGACAAACCACAAGAGACTCTTAATCTCACAAAACAAACTGAGGGTTGCCGGGGCCAGAGGCTGGGGTGTGGGAGGGGGTTAGGGAGAGGGTGATTGGGTTATGGACATTGGGGAAGGTATGTGCTATGGTGAGTGCTGTGAAGTGTGTAAACCTGGCAATTCACAGACCTGTACACCTGGGGCTAATAATACACTATATGTTAATTTAAAAAAATAAAAAATTTAAAAAAGAATATTTCTAGAGATCAGAAAAAAAAAGATATCAATATGTGGAGAGAAAATGGAAGAATAAAGCTGCCTTACCTGAAAACTTACCACTACTCTAAGACAAGCAACTTTTTATTTTTGTATCAGCATCACTAATTTAAAAGCATGCTTTTGATGTCTCAAGAGGATATCCACTTGCAAGACCTTTTGCAATAATTCAGATCCGTGAGACAATTGTGAATGATTTCTCATTGTTTTCTACTGGTCACACTTAAGGACACTTATCTGTTTCATGAAGCATATTTCAGGATTGTTTGTCATATATGTTGCAAATGTAAGTATTTTAATTGGGAAGGTAGAAAGCTCAGGATGTACTGAAGTATAATGGTTGAATTGCAAATTGATAATTTATGATGATAAACTTTTACCCACCCAGACCTCCTGACAAACTGTAATTATCCTTTCATGATTCTGCTTAGACACTATTTCCTTTCCTCATCACTGAAGGGTCTTTAAAAATGTTTTCTTTTATCCCCCAATCAGTGAAAGTTTGTGAAATACAGTTATTTCTTTCAGCTGAGGAACATCTTTTATTTTATTTTATTTTTCATTTTTTCATTTTATTTTACTTCTTTTCAGTGTTCCAAAATTCATTTATACACCACACCCAGTGCTCCATGCAATATGTGCCCTCCTTGATACCCACCACCAGGCTCACCCAACTCCTCACCCCCCACCCTCCAAAACCCTCAGTTTGTTTCTCAGAGTCCACAGTCTCCCATGGTTTGTTTCCCCCTCGGATTTCCCCCAACTCACTTCTCTCCATCTCCCAATGTCCTCCATATTATTCCTTATGCTCCACAAGTAAGTGAAACCATATGATAATTGACTCTCTGCTTGACTTATTTCACTCAGTGAGGAACATCATTTAAAAAAAAATTTTTTTTTATTTATTTGAGAGAGCATGGGTGTGTAGGGAAGATGGGCAGAGGAGTGAGTCCTAAGCAGACTCCGTGCTGAGCGCAGAGCTCAATGTGGGGGTCTCCATCCCACGACCCCAAGATCACTACTTGAGGTGAAACGGAGAGTCAGGTGCTTAACCGGCTATGCTACCCAGGTGCCCTGAGGAACATCATCTTCTAAGTGAGGAAAGTAAAAGCAAACCCAGTCATTGGTGTTTTCTTGACTCTTTTCACATGGCATGTACCATCCTGATTTGCCTCATTTTTTGCCCATTCCAATCTCTCCCTTTGTCCCCAGAACTCTTTCACTTGTCCCTTCTCTCCTCAGTCTTAATCTGTTTTACTGATACTCCTCTGCCTATTTACAAATATGATTTTTTCTCTACTCCCCAGTGTTTATGAATAATGGGTTGATAGGTCAATCTCTTTTCAGAGCTTCCCCAAATTGTTCTTTTACCTGCTGCTAAATTTCCTAATCCAATTACTTCATACAATCCAGTGCTCCTGGAGTGTTTATTTGTCTAGAATCAAACAATTCTAATCAATGACACCATATAAAAGCCAGATCCCTCATAATTGTGTGTGAGAGTGGGTGGGCTGGAGGAAAACAGGCCTTAAGCTTTCTAGAATCTTTAAAATTTAAGCCAAAAAAATTTTTTTTTAGATCTCGTTTAGTTTAGTCCTTTTATTTTAATAAAGAGCAAACAAGCCCAGAATCCCACAGCGGTAAGGGAAACCAAATTAGAAGGTAGGACCACAGGCTCTAAGCCATGCCACCATGCCCAGGTCTCCCAGAGCAAATCTGTTGAAATCAAGTGGGCTTGGCCTTTTGTAAAGTGTGGAGGGTTTTTTGGTTTGCTTTGTGGTCCTTGTCATTGTTTTGGTTTTGGTCCTTTAAAGACCTAGCAGGAAAAACACTATCCAGTCTGATTTAGCTCTGATTGTTTTCCGTGGAGTACGAGGAAGTAGGAGATTACATTTCAGATTGTGTAGTGAAGTCCTCAGTTCTGAAGCACCTTGCAGGTGGGAGAAAAGAGACATACTTAGAAATTAGGTTCTTAAATGTAATTCCAAAGCTACTTAAATTGCATGATTTAATACTATGTAAGGAAAAGGTGGGCGGGCGCAAAAGAAACTTTACCCCTTCCTAAGGAAAGCATTTTTTTGGCCTCTTAGTCTCACAATGGATATCTGAGTTTAGTCAATGAAATGCTGTATGATAGAATTTACTTAGCTACCTCACCCTGTCATTTACTTAAAATATTTCTTTTCTCTCTCAAGTCTTATCATTCATATGAGAAATTTGAGGTCATTTTTATTATGTTCTATAGTAATTAAAGAAAAACTTTTTCCCTATCCTAGGAAGACCAAATTATGTTCTCCCTTTGGGCCTCACAGTAAAATAATGGGCTCATAATGGGTCACTGCTCTTCTCTCAGGCCCAGAGCACTTTCCTTCCTCTCACTAGCTCTGAGATCTGAAAGTTGCATTTTATTTTCCTCTGTCACTTCTCCCGAAACTCTGGGCCTTCTTCTGAGTGGCTATAGAACATGGAAATACACTTGTTCTCCTCCATGGTAATTTCCCTAAGGTATAGAATTTCATTCCTGCTATCTGAGCAGTGTTAAGGGATTTGGATCACTCCTTCGGAATCCATAGTACAATATTTCACAGGAGAATGCAGAAAATTGAGTCTCATACCTAATTCTATGTAACAGTTGCCGTGGGAGCAGAAATGTAAAAGTTAGAGTCTAGGGGAGAAACTCAATTTTAAGTTTGGTAGGTTGTCTGCTGCTAGGGTGAACGGAGCATGAGTCTGAATGTAACCCTACCCTTCCTGGATGGGTCCCAGAAATATGTCCAAGGATATAAAAACACACCTGGAACTCGTGAAACAAGCAGCAAGGTACTCATTTGGCCACCTCAAAGGAGGCGGGGCTTACTAAGTCGTGTCTGTTAAATGTGTTTTCTTATTTTACCAATGTTCACTAGGTGTAAAATACATATGTATGAACATAAATACATACATACATCTGCTCCCGAGTAATCCTTATGGGCGGTTTGTAATTTGCTGCTTTTATACAGAAGGCAGCTGTTGGAGTGCAAGTATTCGCTATTTTACATCTTAAGGCAAGTCACTAGGTGAAGGCTGATCCTGCATTCCTTACCAGGAAACTACTCTGCAGGAGTCTGGAGGCAGAAAGGTATATAGAAATTATACATCCTCCACGTGCACTTGACTCTCCTTTGAAGTAGTTCTTATACAGTGACTGTGGACTCTGACCCTGAAAGGCCGGATTTTCAAAATAACTCCTCCTCAGGAACAGTCACTGAAACTAGCCTAATGGGTTGTTGCATACATAGCTTGTAACTTCTGTTCTCTATGTTCTGTTCTTTATGTCAGTGAAAGTCTAAAACTGGATGGAACTGGAACTAAAGTCCAGGGCAGGCTGGAAGTGGAGAAAGCTCACAGACGTGGTAGGGCTCCTTCAAAGATAGTTCATCTCTGGTTTGCTGGTGTGGCTGAAACACCAGCCTCACTACTGACTTCAGGGCCCAAAGACCATGGCTGCAAGGCTTCTTCTGGGGTGATGTAAATCCACTGAATCGTTATCAAAGAGCGCTCCATGTGTGAGATATCTTTTATGTTTCCCTGCAGTACATACAATAGAATTGGAAGAGAAAAAAAAAGTAGGAGCCAAGTTTCCATCCGAAACTCCTGGAGAGCTGCATGGGGCTCTGACAGTCACTAAGGGTGCTGAAGGGGGGTGAGGGAGGGCACCAGCCTCTCCATCTGACTTTGCAGTATTAGCCAGCTTTTGTGGGGTCTTTTTCTTTGTGTCAGAGTCCACATAGAAACGTGGTCGTATATGGAGAGCACACTGGGATTGAAGAGATCTCTAGTTTGGCCCCTTTGTCACATACGTGCCCCTGTGAACTGGATAGAAACCTGTGCCTTCAGGACAGGCTATGGGCCATATCATTTCAGGCAGGTGATAACTTGGCTAATGTGTGGCTATTGCATATCATGTTGGATACCTTGCTATTGGGCAGGCAGGCAACTAGGAGGGCTTTGGCTGTGGACCCACTTAATTGGAAAGCCTTCATGTAGGAAATCCCTCTGTGACCTCACCTGCTCTCAGCAGCTGGCTCTTCCTCCCAAGGGAGTGTTAACCAGGAGGGGGGGGCCATCTGAACGGCGCTAAAAGAATGGTTATAGAGTTATAGGACCCTGGAACCCCCCACCACAAGAGCAGGCACTGGGGCAAGTCTAAAATGTTGACTGGTGTAGATTCCACAGCTTTCTTTGCCCTGTGTAGACTCGTGGCATGCCCTTAACTTTAAGGGTTATTATAGTTTGCAAAATTTTTTGCATGAGTATTCCCTCGTTTAATTTTCACAATAACCCTATGGGGTGAATATTATCATTTTGAAGACTCTCTTGTTATTTTGCTGATGAGGCCTGAAATGTGTTTTTTTCTCCCAAGTTGTTTCAACAAATGTAATTTAGGATAACACCTGTGGTCTGCAGACCTACGGTAGTCAAGACATACTGCCCCCAAAACATCATCATCCTAATCCCTGGAGGTTGTGAATTTGTTAAGGTAACATAGCAAAAGGGAATTAAGATTGCAAATGGAATTAAGGTTGCTAAATCAGCTACCAATCCCTTAAAATTGGGAGTTTATCCTGAATTATTTGGGTGGGCCCCTTATAAACACAGGGAGCTTAGAAGTCGAAGAATGGGCATAAGAGGTCAGAGTGGTGCTATCTGCGGAGGACCAGACCTGCTGTTGCTGGCATTGCGGATGAAGGAATGGACTCAAGAGCCAGGGAACGTGGGTGGCTTCTAGAACCTGGAAAAGGCAAGGGAACAGATTCTCTAGCACTTCCAGAGGGGAACATAGTCCTACTGACGTGCTGATTTTAGCCCAATTAAACTTGTGTTAGACTGCTGACCTATAAAACAGTAAGACAATAAATTTGTACCATTTTAAGCTTGAGGTCACTTGTTACCGCAGCCATAAAAAAAAAAAAAAACCTGACAGATGTTTCCAGACAAGTGAATGGTCTAGGTAACTAAAGTATAATAGTTTGGCTGACGGTTTTAATCCTTTAGATGGAGATATCTGTTAAATATATTTTACATTTCTCTACTACATTAAACAGGATACACTGATCACAATTTAGCTTTCCTAGTAATTGTGGAGTGTAGTTATGCACATAAAAATTTGAGGATGCAATAGTAGAGGTGAACTCCTCGGGCTACCGATGTAGGAAAGGCTGTTGGCCATTATACTAAATAAGTCAAGCACAGTTTTGTTTTTCTCTCCTTCCTTCCTTCTTTCTTCCCTCCCTCCCTTCCTTCCTTCCTTGTCATTTCTTTCTTGCTGCTGGTTGTTTACAAGTTTCTACCAGCCACCCTCAATAATGCTTATAATCTGCTTATAACCAAACTTGTTAAAAAGTAACTTAAAATTATATTTAATTGAATTCAAATAATATGTTGAGTGATACACACACATATATGTATTTTTTTCTGATACACTTGGTTTTTCAGAGAGTTGAGCACTGTATGAATGCATCATCTGTCAGTATTTCAGTATATATTTAATATTCACTAGGATCCTGTGAGATAAGTTGGAGACTACTAAATGCATAATTTCTGTGGGTTTATCTCTGTGTCTGACCTACCGGTAGGAACAGAGTATTTTATTTATTTATTTATTTTATTTTTATTTATTTATTTATTTATTTTTTATAAACATATAAAGTATTTTTATCCCCAGGGGTACATGTCTGTGAATCGCCAGGTTTACACACTTCACAGCACTAACCATAGCACATACCCTCCCCAATGTCCATTACCCCACCCCTCTTTTCCTCCCCGCCTCCCCCCAGCAACCCTCAGTTTGTTTTGTGAGATTAAGAGTCACTTATGGTTTGTCTCCCTCCCAATCCCATCTTGTTTCTTTTCTTCTTTTTCTGCCCCCCTAGTCCCCCATGTTGCATATCCACTTCCTCATATCAGGGATATCATATGATAGTTGTCTTTCTCTGATTGACTTATTTCACTAAGCATGATACCCTCTAGTTCCATCCAC
>PISX010026050.1:0-25084 GCA_004024625.1 Mellivora capensis | reverse complement strand
CCCCCTCCCCCCAGCAACCCTCAGTTTGTTTTGTGAGATTAAGAGTCACTTATGGTTTGTCTCCCTCCGGATCCCATCTTGTTTCTTTTCTTCTTTTTCTGCCCCCCTAGTCCCCCATGTTGCCTCTCCACTTCCTCATATCAGGGATATCATATGATAGTTGTCTTTCTCTGACTGACTTATTTCACTAAGCATGATACCCTCTAGTTCCATCCACGTCGTTGCGCAAGGCAAGATTTCATTTCTTTTGATGGCTGCATAGTATTCCAACTTGATTATTTTCTTTTCTGAAATTTTACAAAAGGAGAGGTAGAGGAAAGATAAATCAAGATTGGGGAGGAGGAGGATAGGAGTAACTCAATGCAGGTATTATAGGGTTTAGACCCTATATAATAAATAAATAAATAGACCCCCTGTATTTTTATCAGAGAGCAAGAATAGTAAAGAATATTCTACAGAAATATGTCAAACCTTCGACTTAGAACTTCTGACAAATGTCTGCTGAATAGTCCAATATATTCTAAATGACTTATGTTGTAAGATAAAAATGAGAACTGAGGCCTGGCAGATGGAAAATCAGCCAAAGAAATCAGTCTATTCTAATGATGGGGTGTTTTGGTCATGGGTAAGGTGAGTGCTAGCACTTCAATGTTATGCCTTCAAGTTGGTGGCAAACATGGCCTCTAACCATGAGATGTGAAATGAATAAATAATATCTTGGATCTCATCTAACTATGGGAAATATCAGTTATGGCCTCTGTGTGTTTATCTGAAATATGTATGTCAATGTGTGGGTACATATCAGACCCACAGTTTCCTTCATGTTAGCCAATGACATACCTTATTAAAAACAAATTTAAAGGTGAGGAAGATAAAATAGAAGATCTGTAGCATTCTCCTACCTCGAGGATTTTTCTGATACCTGGTCATATTAGAATGCTTATCAAAAGTGTTTCAGCCTGAAACTCAATATAACTAAAGATGATTTAAAGGAATTAGGATTTAGATATAGCAATAGATTTAGATGCATAAGGTCACCCTATACAGCGACCCATTTAAGAGTAGTCCAGGAAGTTTCCATTTCATGCTGAATTCCTTTCCATGACCTATGTCTCTGTATAATGATTTCAAATTTTTAGACAAACATAAAACACAGTGATAAAGGAGACCTGTTTTTCATATTCTCAACCTGGTCTTGTTTGCAAGACCAAAAGAAGTACAAACCAATAAAAAAAAAAACCTCACAAAACATTCAGTGCATAAGCTCTGCCAGTGAAAATGCTACCTTCAGAAACTTGGGTCCTTTCTGCATACTTGTCTTCTCCATTTAGAGATTCTGCATAAGAGGAAAATTCTGCACAGCTACAGAGAGATTATGAATATAGCCTAATGGCCCTACCCCTGTGAATACAGAGGGGTCTTCTCCTCATAAAGGTGAGCCCCTCATGTATTACCATATTTGTGGTTTGGATCTTCAAACCCCTAATGTCTTAGGCAGATAAAGGGAAGGTCTGGGAATGTGGTCTGGGGGTTATTGTGCACAAATTCCTGTGTAAGAACCTTGTTTGAAATATTAACTTTCGGGCGCCTGGGTGGCTCAGTGGGTTAAAGCCTCTGCCTTCGGCTCAGGTCATGATTCCAGGGGCCTGGGATGGAGCCTCACATCGAGCTCTCTGTTCGGCAGGGAGCCTGCTTCCTCCTCTCTCTCTCTGCCTGCCTCTCTGCCTACTTGTGATCTCTGTCTGTCAAATAAATAAATGAAATCTTAAAAAAATATATTAACTTTCATCCTTACATGGTATTTTCTCTTTTCTTCCTTTACACTTAAAAGAAACAACTGATCAGGTGTCAGGTTCCTCTAAAAGGGAGGTATGCAAGAGGTTGAAAACCATAAAATGGATACTATGAATCTAGCTTTTATATGTCAAAAGTGCAAATCTGTTGGTAGTTTTGGAACATTGCACAGAATTACTAGAGAGTGCTCTAGTTCCTGAGAAGCCATGCAGAGAGGAACAGGGAACACTTTGAAAGAGAACTGTGATTTTGGAGGCAACAGAAGATGATAGATCATAATGACATTAGCCAATTCTTAAATAGACAGGTGATTCAAGAGTACTTCCCGCCCCAGCAAAGACTTGGCACTATGTAAGTACCTGGAAATTAGCCACAGTCTTTTGGAAAGAAGGAAACTCTAACAAAATGAAATTTAACTCATCCTTATGTTTTAAGGCTTTAAAATAGTAACTAAATTGCAAAGTCATGTTATTTACACATTTTATGGACTGAGAGTCCTACCTGCTCACTAAACTATACTGGACAATTAATCCAGTGTACGTAAGTGAAACCCCTTTTCTTAAGGGGTAACTACAGGTAGTGAATCTAATATCTTTGCCTGCAGAAAGAGTTATACATAGAACAGAAAAGCAATTACGTAAATTAACGTCAACCTCTATACTCACTTTCCCATACTTCCTGAAATATGATATTTAAATCTTACTAATCTCGATTATATATATTATATGTAATATATATAATTGATAGCCTCAAAAGTCATGGAATGAGGCATCGTCTGGTAAAATGGGTCATAAGGCATTAGTTTGGACTACGTATAAATCAGATATGTGGAAAATTCCCAAGTGCAAACAAGATAGTGAAGTTGGAGAAGACAAATATTTTGGTTCTAATATGCTTCCTCAAAATAAACTTCATCATGCTACGACAGTAAAATTAGGAGGAGGAAGGGGAAAACAGGTAATTTTCACTACTGTGGGGATTTACCATGTGCCGCGCACTGTACTAAGTACTCACAAGCATTATTTTATTCAAACTTTGCAACCATTTTATCTCCAGAGCCCATGCTTCTCATTACTCTTCCACATCGCTGTCCTTAACCACAACCAAGCTCTAAAACGGGCTTTCCAAAGAGCAATCACCGCTAACGTGCCTCAACTGTAATACGGTATTCACTTTTAAGGAGCACAGGGTAATCCTGCCAGAAACACAGATACTGTTTTAAATCCAGCTTCTCTGCATTTCCTTTGACAATGAAACATGGATATAAAGGGAAGAACACACTATTAGATTTTTTTTAACTTTACTGATTAGCAAATTATCCAGAGGATGCAATCTGCCATTCACATGCATCCAAATTAATAAAAAAAAAATCTACTTCCTCCATGTTACCTGGCATATTGGTGAGAACTTCTAAAACCTGGCTATGTTAAGAATAGAGAGTTGTGGGTATTAAACTCCAGACGTGGCAGAAGCATATCTGGAAAGGGATATCTCATCTCCACTGTTATTTTTATGTGAAGAGTAGTTCTTCACATTTATCAGAGCGAAAATTCCATCTGCTCCTTGCTGTATACACAGACTCAGAGCAGGAGCCACAGACCTTTAAAAATGCTTATTTGTTACAAGAAAATACAATACATTTTCAGTATCCTCAAATATTGAACCAGAAAAGACTACAGAATACTCTATACCAACAAGAGCTAGCAAAGATTACAAACGTTATACAGAGGGGAAAATAAAAACATCCTGAGTATCCCTTTTGACTAAACTGCCTCATTATTTAGTTTTGAAACACGACGTAGATTTTTTTTCCCCTCTATTGTTTCTGATATAATTTCAAAGTCAGTCAGATAACTAGAGAGTGGGAGGGCAGAAAGCATGTACTGTTTGTGAAAGCGGCACAAGGAAATGAGGAGGCAGGGGAAAGGCAAGAGCAAATTTAACTTTAGATTCTTTTTAGGAAAAAAAATGACAATTTATTAAATGAGAGGCAGTTACACACACCTCCAACATCTCAGAGTTCTAAGCAGCTGATATGGCATTTTAAGATGTTAAATATGCATTGTGGGCTCTTTCTTCTGAAAGTCATTTTAACTGTACCCACTGTCTGTAAAAATGAATGGTTAAATAGCCCTGCAGTTTTTAGAGAACACTTTGATCATCACAAATTTTCCAAAACATGTTTGCTTATCTGTTTTCTGAATACGTAATAAAATACACAAATAGGCCAGCAAACACTGTGGTTGCTTGGTAAATATTTTTTTGACTGGCTTTCCTTTTCATATGTTCATGATACTTGATGTTGTTGCTGAGATATATTTATTAAAAAGTATGGGCATGATTATTCTTTACCTGTATTTGGATCTCCTAACTACCATTACCTATTGTTTTTCGAATAATTCTCTTTTACCTATGCCTATGAGGCTTATGAACTTGAAGAACCTTCCAGGAGAAAAAGTTACTTTTATGTGCCCTTGCTTGTTTTTGTTTTGTTTGTTTTTTTTCCCCCAAGAAGGTTTTTTACTAGCCCCAAAGGTGTGCATTGTTGGAATAATTTAGTACTATCCTAGGGCTAGTCAATTGTAAACAAGTCTGCAGTATGGAAAAACTGCCTAAAAATTGCAGCTCAACATCTTAGACTATGAAAAGGCACTGGCTGAGGATGTGTTTTATAATAAGGTTACTCAATTCATTTTTTTAAATCAACACTTCCCATTAGACTTCCTGTGGGTTAAAAAGAATGTTAAATTCTGAACTAATGTCATTGAAATAAAAGCAAGGATTTTAAAAAAATACTTTCTCTGATTTTTTAAAGGCAATTCTAGTCCTTGAAGAAGTCCTAAATCAACAATCCACCAAAATTTACAGAAATTACTTTGTATTTGAGTCTGCTGCCATTTCCTACAATTGAAGTGACCACTAAAAAGTAAAATTCAAATGATTTATCTAGGAGTTGGCAAACTTTTTTTCTGTTAAAGACCAGACAGTAAATATTTTTGGCTTTGTGGGCCAACTGTCACCACTACTGAACTCTGTCATTACTGTAGCTCACAAGCACCCAAGGACAATAAATAAACCAATGCACTTGGCTGCGATGCAATAAAATTTTATTTACAAAAACAGGCAGTCACTGCTTTGGCCTAAGAACCATAGTTTGCCACAGTTTTAAAATGCACTGATTAAAATGTAATCATTCCTTTAAAAAAAAAAAAAAGAATCTTGAATGACTTTTTCTAAAAGCAACTGTTTTATTTCAGATATTTTTAGAATATCACTATTCTTTTATCCCATTGTCAACAAATCCAATTTTTTAAAAAGATTTTATTTATTTATTTGACAGATAGAGATCACAAGTAGGCAGAGAGGCAGGCAGAGAGAGAGAGGAGGAAGCAGGCTCCCTGCCGAGCAGAAAGCCCCATGAGGGGCTTGATCCCAAAACCCTGGGATCATGACCCAAGCCGAAGGCAGAGGCTTTAACCCATTGAGCCACCCAGACGCCCCAACAAATCCAGTTTTTTTACCGAAATGATGACTTAATGTACTCACATAAAACGGTTGTAAAGTTTTTTTCATACATGGGGAAAGTTTATTTCATACATGCTTTTCATGCCTTTTTTTTTTTTTTTTTCCTTAAACTGTTTCAGATTTCTAAATTACTTACTCTACCTGACAGAACAGGTCCGTTTTCTTTTACCTTCCAGTGATTTCCCTGGTCAATAAAAAGTCTAATACAAAGCTCTGAGGGATGGAACCTGTTAGTCTTTAAAACCTTCCTGAAAAGAGTCCTTACCCATGCAAATTATTAAAATATTGATGCAAACAGCCACTCCAGCACATACTACACGGTGAAGGTATAATACTAGGGTTAAGTTGGTCCGAGGTTGTGGGTTATTGTTTAGCTCTTTATCATAATACTAAGGTTAGTTACAAAATAATCTATGAATAACAAGTTTGGAAAAAGAAAGCTTCATCTTTTACATACAGTTCTAAGGTGTGTCTTCATTCTTATTCATTACAGGGCACTGCTGACAATCTATAGTCTTTAATGGTTCTGCCTAGTTCTCTTCACTTCTTTTTTTTTTTTAAGATTTTTACTAATTTAGTTGACAGAGAAGGAGAGATCACAAGTAGGCAGAGAGAGGGGGGAAGCAAGTTCCCTGCCAACCAGAGAGCCTGAGATCAGGACCCTGAGATCATGACCAGAGCCGAAGGAGGGACAGTGTCCTTTATACACATCTACAGCTTCATAAAGACTCTGCCTAGGACCTTTCACTAGAGTTGGTTGGTTAAGCGCTTTGACTTGCTTGGGGGACGCTGAATCGCTGCAACTTGATCCTGTCCTCATGCAGACTGTGACAATGTTTTCTTTATTATCTTGTTATTTTTTAAAGGGTACTTTGCCCACTTGCATTAGCAGAGACCCATTGCCTCCTTTCACTAACAGTGGCAAAATACAGCTCTTAAAACTTTACCAGTGAAAGAAAGGAAGATCTACCATTTAGCTTGAACTAAGAAAGGCCCACTTTTCACTGCTGATTTAGACTCTCGCTTTTGCTACGTCTCATTTACCCAACACGTTTCTGGCAAACAAAGAAATATTGGAGAGCACTTTATGTGTTTCATTTATGGTACAACGCATTCTGTAGCCAACCTGAACCTACATCCCAGAATGTTAAATCTACCTGGCATCAAGCAGTTCATGTCTTGATGATTAATCACAAGCCTAATAGAAAAGATAAACAACCCATTGCAATTGCAGAACAGTAAGCATACATTTCCTTAATCATGGAGAAATTACTAAATCCTATTCACCACAGGTGTGTAGGTTTATGTTACTAGCATCTGCTGTGAATCACATGAAGTTATTATTTTCATTCCACAGCACCAATGGTGTTTATGGAAATAACTGTACACTATACAATTTTGATTGCACAGAGAGAAAAATAGTTATTTGGAATGCAATTTGGACTGCAATATTTCTTTTTCGTTGCCTCTCATTTGGCAGCTTATTCTACTCAGATATTATCATCAATATGCCATACATAAACTTACATTCATCACTGGTACTTAGGCTTATTAACTAAACAGCAATTATATTGTCGTAGGAGGATTATGGGAATGGGAATGAATACAACTGTGTGTCACAATGTTTCCTTCTTTATAGCACAATGTGTTTTTTGTTGTTAACAACAAGCCGTATGTAAACAATCTGTCTGAAAATATAAGAAGTGTCACTGAAGGCAAAAGCAGCATTTTTGTGAATATGCCCATTTATAGACATTCTTTTATAAAATTTAGCAACACATAATGTTCTAATATAAACTTACACTGAACACAAATTGCATAGAAGATTCAATTATAGTATGCAATTTTACAAATTAATCAAGATCTGATTTTTTTCTGCAAAAAAAAAAAAATAGGTGATTTTTTAGAGTTATCAGTTCCTACTAACATAGTATGGAACTGGTTGCTTGTTGCACAGATATCTTGGTAGCTCTTCACCTCCCTATGAAAGGATCCTTCTGTTGGGACCCAGCCTTCCTGATTCGAGATCAGCAGAAAGCAGATGAGCACTTCTGCCTCATACCACTACAGCAAGTTTGTGAACCATATGGTAGGTCCTTGATATTCTCTTAACAACAGTTTCTGTGACAGGGATAAGTTCATTTCTCCCTTACGTCATATGTCTGAAGAGTGCAGGAGAAATACCTACCTGCCTGCCGCTCAAATGATTAATGTAGTAAGATGGCTTTCAGATTCCAGGAATGACATTTCCCACAGCCTGCAGCATTACAGTGGATTCCTTAAAGTGGATTACTTAAGGCTCAAGGATATTAGTGGCATTAAAGGTGGTCAAAGGTTGTCAGATTTTTTTTTTAAGGGCAGAATTCAAAAGGAGATTCTGAGAGCTATTTTAAGGAAGGTAAACTAGTTCTTTTGGCAGAAAAAATATACTTCTCTAGCCTGATATAAATCTTCTACCAAATGCTTATAAACAAGGAGACCTAGGATGAGAACCACTTTTACTGGGGAGGGAAAAAGAAACAAGCAAAATCATCATCAGTTGCTATTATACCTATAAATAGCAAGTTGTATTATTTGAAATAATGAGAGCTATATTAAATATTCTCACCCAAATTAACCAGGTTTATTGACCTAAGTGCAATTGTGCTCTAATTTGCATATATTAACAGAGCATTTGTAGTCACTCTATAATGGTTTCATAAAACAATATGTGATTAAAGGTGGGACTAGAAATTAGGACTAGCTAATAAGAAACCCCAGGCTTTCTATTCAAGCTTCAGGCAATGACCTCACTGAGTTTGGATGAGCTGTTCCCTTTTGTGTGCTCACTCTTGCTAGGTATAAATTACAATTGCCACTTTTGTTCTGCAGTTCCTCAGAGGGGATGAAAATATAGGTTCAGATTTCTAATAAATCCTAGAAGTCTTCAAAGGAAGAAAATAGCTCTATATAAAATAATAATGAATCTATAATTTCTTTTTATATTTAAAAATTATAATTGCAAACTTGCATGTTATTTTAAAAACTTGTCACTGCTGTGTGGTCCAGATGTTGGGTTGACATTCCCACTCTTAGCAAGAAGTGATTCATTCTCTACATGTGCTATTACAATTCTCAGTCTATTTACTCTTTTAAGACTGAAAAATCCTGCTGACTTTTCACACATTTTGAATAGAGAAAAGCATATACATGAAAAATAAAATTATCACTTCTTAAAAAAGAAACTTAGAATATTGATTCAGAGTACATGTTCCCTAGCATGGCCTTTTTTCCTGATTTTAGGCTGATTTTTCTTTTACCTCTCAATTAATACAGTTTATTTAATTTACATTTAAATAACGTATTTGAAAAAAGACTTTTTAAAAACAATCTGGATTGCTTAGATTATTTAGCCTTGTACAGTTTTCTCCTAATAAGTATTCGTTTTATGCAGAAATTTCTACTTATGAATATTGAAACAAAAATATATATATTCTGTCAGAACATATATTCTGAATACATATATTCACAACATAATTAATGATAATGGGCAAGGTAAAGTGACTTTCTTCAAACTTCTACATTAGAAAACAAAATTAATGACTCCATACATGTACAAGTTGCTACAGTAGTTCCCTCTTGCCCTTATCCATGTTTTCACTTTCCATAATTTTGGTCCTGAAGAAGATGATCCTTCCTCTGACATCACTATAAGGGCAATAGTAGCCTACTGTAAACAGCACTGTGGGTATACAACATCGAAACAATAGCTTGAAAAACGTCTGGAGCATACAGAAAGGAGATTCTACTAATCTCAGTCATTGCTAGAGGGGTAGAGATCTCTGGGAGACTTCAATAACAAAAAGAGCTGGCAGGTGCTATTTCCTTCCCATCCCCAAGCCTAGATACATGGACACCTGAAGGAACTGGCACAGCACAAACATTCTTCTTCCAGCTTACTAAAAACACACCAGGGCCCATACTCTTACGGGTCTGCCCTCTCTAACCAGGCCAAGACAAGAATTTTCCCAGGTTGCTGCAGTTCCCATCCTGCAACAGACTGACACAGACATTTCTGGTAATGTGTCCCTGTCCCCAACCCCCTTCTTCTTCAGACCACCTCCACAGGAGTCCCTTTAAAGTCGCACTACAAGCATGACAGTGTGTGAGCAGCTCCAAGTAGGGCCAACACCACTACAAAGTGACTCCTGCCCCGGGATGGGGGTAATGACACACACTAGTTCTACTGTGACCCCTACATTGGTCTGATTGCAGGCCCCACCTACCAGTGAAAGCTTCTAAGAGGACAATACAGGGAGAGGTCCCTGCATTTGGGTGCAAAAGTAGCTCTGGAAAATACCTGTTCTGACTCAACTAAAGGCCATGAGAGCCACTGTAGAAGACTGGACTAATGTGGCCCTGCCACAATAGCAGGGCTCATACAACACACATAGGAGACACACCTGGAATGCCAGGTCCTGGTAAATAGGGGACACTGCACTACAGGGCACTACAGGGGTTCTTCTTCATAAGGCCACTACTTATAAGAGTAGGAGATATTGCTGACTTTACTAACACATAGAAACAGGCACAGAGAGTTAGACAAATGAGGAGACAGAGGAATGTGTCCCAAATGAAAAAAACAGGAGAGAATCATAGCAAGACACTGAAATGGAAACAGAAATAAGTAATATGCCTGATAGAGAATTTAAGGTGATGGTCATAAAAATACTCAGTGTACTTGAGTATAGACTGGGGGACCTCAGTGAGACTCTCAATACAGAGACAGAAAACAAAACCAAAAAATAAAATAAAAAATGAAGAACTCAAGGACTGAAATTAAAAATACACTAGATGGAATAAACAGCAGACTAGAGGAAACAAAGAATGGGTCAGCAACCTTGAGAAAAGAGTAATAAAAAACAATCACACTGAATAACAGAGAGGAAAAAAAGAACAACAACAACAACAACAAAACAAACAAACAAACAAACAAAAGAGACCAGACCTAGGGAACACAGCAATACTATCAAGTGTAATAACATTCACATTATTGTAATCAGAAGGCGAAGAGAGAGAAAAGAAGGCAGAAAGTTTTTGAAGAAATACTAGCTGAAAACTTCCCAAATCTGGGGAAGGAAATAGAAATCCATATCTAGAAGGCACAGAGAGCCCCCAACAAAATCAAACTCAAGGATGTCCACACCAAGACACACAGTATTAAAATGGCAAAATGTAGTGATAAAGAAAGAATTTTAAAAGCAGCGAAAGAAAACAGCTACATACAAGGGAAGCCCATATGCCTATCAGCTGATTTTTCAGCAGAAACACTTCAGACCAGAAGAGAGTGGCAGGATATATGGGAAATGCTAAGAGAAAAAAAGAAATGCAACCAAGAATACTCTATCCAGCAAGACTATGATCAGAATAGAATGAGAGTTAAAGAGCTTCCCAGGCAAACAAAAGTTAAAGGAATGCATCACCACTAAATCGGCCTTACAAGAAATGTTAAAGGGGACTATGTAAGCAGGAATAAGAAAAGCAGGAAGCACAAAAGCAGTAAAATTAAATGTATGTATGAAAACCAGTCAAGGCTGTCCCAAAATAAAAGGATGCAAAGTATGACATCATATTCCTAAAATGTGTGTATGGTGGGGGAAGGAATATAAATTTAGTGCTTTTAGAATGAATATAAACTTAAGCTACCATCAACTTAATATAGACTGCTATATGCATAAGATGTTATATACAAACTTATGAAATCAAAACTAGTAATATGCATGCAAAAAATAAAGAGAATGGAATCTGAGTATATCACTAAAAAATGCCAGAAAACCATGAGAGAAGAGAGCAAGAGAAGAAAGGAACAGAGAAGAACTACAAAAACAACCATAAAACAAATGACAAAATGGCAATAAATATATTACCTACTAATAATTACTTTGACTTTAAATGGACTAAATGGTCCAATCAAAAGTCACAGAGTGGATAAAATAGCAAGACCCATCTATGTGCTGCCCACAAAAGATTCATTTCATACTTAAAGACACAGGCAGATTGAAAATGAAGGGATGGAAAAACATCTATCATGCATATGAAAGTGAAAAGAAAGATTGGGTACAAGTATTTATATCAGATGGAAGAATGATTGAAACAGGTAAAAGAGACAAAGAACACTACATAATCATAATGGGAGTAATGCAATCAGAAGATAAGACAATCATAAATATTTATACACCCAACCATGGAACACCCAAATATATAAACCAGCTAATAACAAATATGAAGTAATTGATAGAAACGCAATAACAGTAGGGGATTTTAACACCCCACTTACATCAATGGATAAAGCATCTAAGTAGAAAATCAATAAGGAAACTGACTTTGAGTGACACACTGAACCAGATGATATAACAGATATTTTCAGAACACTCCATGCTAAAACAGAGGAATACACATTCTCTTCAAGTGCATATGGAATATTCTCCAGAAGAGATTACATGTTAGATCACAATACAACTCTCAAAAATTTAAAAACAAAACAAAACAACACTGAAGTCATACCATATATCTTTTCCAACCAAAACACTATGAAACTAGAAATCAACCACAAGAAAAAATCTGGAAAGAACACAAATATATGGAGGTTAAAATTACATGCTACAAAACAATGAATGGGTCAAACAAGAAATGAAAGAGGAAATTAAAAAAATACATGGAGACAAATGAGAATGAATACAAAATAATCAAAAATCTGGTATGTAGGAAAAGCAATTCTAAAGGGGAATATTATAGCACAACATGTCTACCTCAAGAACTAAGAAAGATCTCAAATGAACAATGTAAGTTTATACATAAGGAACTAGGAAAGAAGAACAAACAAAACCAACCCCAGCAAAAGGCAGGAAATAATAAATGTTAGAGCAGTAATAGATGAAATAGAAACTAAAACAGAACAGATCAATGAAATCAGGAGCTGGTCCTTTAAAAAGATAAACAAAATTGATAAACTTTCAGCGAGACTCATTAAAAAAAGAATACTCAAATAAACAAAGTAAGAAATGAAAGAGGAGAAATAACAACCAGCACTGGAGAATTACAGGAGACCATTAGGAAAAATTATAGCCAAAAAATAGGACAACTTAGAAGAAATAGAAAAATTCCAGAAACATAACCTCCCAAATCTGAATCTGGAAGAAACAGAAAATTTGAACAGACCCATCATCAGCAATGAAATTGTAACTGCAATCAAAAAACTCCCAACAAACAAAAGTCCAGGACCAGATGGCTTGACAGATGAATCCTATTAAACATTTAGAGTTATTACCTATCCTTCTCAAAATATTTTTTTTTATTTGACAGAGAGAGAGAGAGAGAGAGAGATCACAAGTAGGCAGAGAGGCAGGCAGAGAGAGAGAGCGGGGGAAGCAGGCTCCCTGCTGAGCAGAGAGCCCGACGCGGGGCTCGATCCCAAGACCCTGAGACCATGACTTGAGCCGAAGGCAGAGGCTTAACCCACTGAGCCACCCAGGTGCCCCCTTCTCAAAATATTTTAAAAGAGTAGGAAAACTTCCAAATTCATTCCATGAGGCTAGTATTACCTTGATATCAAAATGAGATAAAGACAACTATAGGCCAGTATCTCTGATGAACAAACATGCAAAAATCCTCAATACAATATCAGCAAACTGAATCCAATAATACATTAAAAAAAAAAACCCAGTAATTCGGGGTATCTGATCCCAGGGTCCTGGGATTGAGCCCCGCATCAGGCTCCCTGCTCAGCAGGGAGCCTGCTTCCCCCTCTCTCTCTGCCTGCCTCTCTGCCTACTTGTGTGCTCTTTCTGTCAAATAAATAAGTAAAATCTTAAAAAAAAAAAACAGTAAATCAACGTTATCAAGTATTATTTATTCCTGGAATGGAAGGGTTGTTCAATCATCACAAATCAATAGTATGATTCAACACATCAACCAGAGAAAGGCTAAAAAACATCATTTCAATAGATGCAGAAAAAGCATTTCAAAGTACAACATCCATTCATGATTAAAATCCTCAATAAAGTATGTTTAGAGGGAACATATCTCAACATATTAAAGGCCATATATGAAAAACCCACAGCTTACATTATACTCAATTGTGAAGAACTGAAGGTTTTCCCATAACATTAAGAACAATATGAGGATGGGCTCTCTCACCACTTTATTCAACATAGTTGTGGAAGTTCTAGTCACAGCCAACAAACAAGAAAAAGAATTAAAAGTCATCCAAGAGGGTAAGAAGAAATAAAACTTTCATTATTTGTAAATCCACATGAGACAATACATAGAAAACTTAAACACTCCACCAAAAAAACAATTAGAACCTTTGAATGAATTGGGTAATGTTTCAGGATACAAAATAAATATACAGAAAATCTTTTGTATTTCTATACACTAATTATGAAGCCCAGAAAAGGAAATGAGTAGTTCCATTCAGAATTTTACGAAAATAATAAAATACCTAGGAAAAAACTTGACCAAAGGGTGAAAGACCTGTACTTCGAAAACTATAAAATACTGATTAAAGAAACTGAAGATGACACAGTCAATTGGAAAAATATTTCATACTCATGGATTAGGAGAACAAATATTCTTAAAACATCCATACTACCCAAAGCAATCCACTGATTTAATGCAAGCATTATCAAAATGCCAACAGCAATTTTCACAGAACCAGAGCAAATAATCCTAAAAGTCCTATGGGACCACAGAAGACAAAAACCAAAGCTATATTGAAAAAGAAGAACAAAGCTAGAGGTATCATAATTCCAGACTTCAAGATATAATATAAAGCCATAGTAATCAAAACAGTGTGGTACTAGCACAAAAATAGATACATAGATCAATGGAACAGAATAGAAAACCCAGAAATAAACCCAGAATTATATGGTCAATTAATCTTCAACAATGAAAGCAAGAATATGCAATGGGAAAAAGACAGTCTCTTCAACAAATGGTGTTGAGAAAACTGGACAGCTACACACAAACAAATGAAACTGGATCACTTTCTTAGACCATACACAAAAATAAACTCAAAATGGATTAAAGATCTAGGTATGAGACCTGAAACCATAAAAATCCTAGATGAGAGCAGAGGGTGTAATTTTTCTGACAGGCCATAGCAACACTCCTGTAGATATGTCTCTGGAGGCAAGGGAAACAAAAATAAAAATAAGTTTTTGGGACTACATAAAAATAAGAACTTCTGCACAACAAAGGAAACAAGCAACAAAACAAAAAGACAACCAACTGAATAGGAAAAGATACCTTCAAATGACATATCCAATAGATAGAACCAAAATCTTTAAAGAACTTATACCACTCAATAGCACAAAAACAACCCAAATAAAAGAATGGGCAGAAGACATGAGCAGATATTCCTCCAAAGACATACAGATGATCAACAGACACATGAAAAGATGTTCAACATCACTAATCATCAGGGGAATGCAAATCAAAACCACAATGCGGTATCACTTCATACCTGTCAGAATGGATAATATGAAAAACACAGGAATAACAAGTGTTGGCAAGGATATGGAGAAAAAGGAAACTTGGTACACGGTTGGTGGAATGAAAACTGATGCAGCCACTGTGGAAAACAGTTTGGAGGTTTCTTTAAAAATTAAAAAAAAAAAAAACCTTATTTGATCCAGTAATTTCAGTATCAGGTATTTACACAAAATATACAAAAATACTAATTTGAAAAGATATGGGCACCCTTATGATTATTGCAGCATTATTTACAATAGCCAAATTATGGAAGCAACTCAAGTGTCCATCCAAAGATGAATAGATAAAGAAGTGGTGTGTGTGTGTGTGTGTGTGTGTGTGTATACTACCAAGCCATAAAAAAGAATAAAATCTTGCCATTTGCAAACAACACGGATGGATCTAGAATGTTTAATGATAAGTGAAATAAGTCAGCGAAAGACAAATACCATATGATTTCACTCATGTGGAACTTAAGAAACGAAACAAAGAAACAACAATAAAAAACTGAGAAACCAAAAACAGACTCTTAGATATAGAGAAGTGATGTTTACCAGAGTGGAGGGTGGGTAGAGGGATGGGTGAAACGGGTGAATGGGATTAAGAGTACATTTATCATGGTGAGCACTGAGTAATATATAGAGGTGCTGAATCACTATATTATATATCTGAAACTAATATAACACTGCATGTGATTTATACTGGAATTCAAGTTTTGTTGTTGTTTTTTTAAGTTGTTGAATACCTAACCCCCAGTACTCATGAATGTGACTTTATTTGGAAATAGTGTCTTTGCAGATGATCAACTTAAGATGAAGTCATTAGGGTCTCAACCCAAGATAAATGTGTTCTTATAAAAAGGGGAAATTTCAAAAAAAAAGGGGGGGGGGAATTTCAACACAGAGCCACACACACAGGGAAAACACCAGGTAAAGATAAAGACAGAAATCAGTATGATGCATCCATGATTGCAGGCAAACTATATGAAGCTAGGAGAGGAGCATGCAACAAATTCTCTCTTGCAACCCTCAGAATAAACCAGCCCTGCCAATACCCCGAGCTCATTTTTGTAGCTTCCAGAACTGTAAGGCAATAGATTTCTGTTGTTCAAGTCACCCAGTGCTGTACTTCTTATAGTAGCCTTAGGAAAGTAATACATGGGTCTATACTCACTGAGTGGAATGAGTTAAACAAGGCAGCTACATATATGAGTTTAAATTTAGTAGAGAAGCCTAGGCTTGACTCTGTCTGAACAAAATTTATATATAGGAAAGTTGAAAAAAATTCTTCCTTATTAAAATGAGGCACACAAATCTATGATTATTTTTATGAAATTCTGGGTTTTAATTATAAAATGACCTATATCTGTACATGTTTTCAATGCATAATTAAGCTCACCATTTTCAAATTAAGCCTATTAGATGCTAGTTGAAGTTAGGCCTATCTCACATTTCTGTTACCATCATGCTCCATATAAAATCAACATGAAAACTGCCTTGAAAACATATTAACATATCTAATTATAAGGAACTGGTATTTGCTGAATATCCACTATATGCCAGGAACTGTGTTGTGCATACTACATGCATATTCTTGTTTTAATTTTATAGTATCCTTTATTAGAAAAAGACAAATAAGAATTTTCTGCAGCTATCCAATTTATAGTCTAGTAAATGAGGCAAAATATTAATAAGTGTGATGTCAAGCACATGGTAGGTTTTCAGTAAGTGTTAGTTTCCTGACCTTTATTGGTCGGTTATTCATCATAAGAACTACTATTATTGGGGGCCCTGGGTGGCTCAGTTGGTTAAGTGTCTGCCTTTGGCTCAGGTCCCAATCCCAGAGTCCTGAGATTGAGTCCAGCATGGGGCTCCTAGCTCAGCAGGGAGCCTGCTTCTCCCTCTGCAGGCTGGCTCTCCCTGACTGTGCTCTCTCTCTCTTTCTCTCTCTCTGACAAATAAATAAAATCTTTTTTAAAAAGCACTATTATTAATATCAATAATGTATCAATATAATCAAAATCACAATAGGCCTATGTCTGTCTTATGGTATATTCAAAGGAGTGTGTATGTATATATGTATATCAGTTAAGCTTCTTAGTTGTAATCAATAATTGCATTTTGAATGACAGAAGTAGAAAAATAATTTTTCAAAAAGATTCTAGGTAGCTGGATAAATTAAAAGGGGGTCTATGGAATCATCAATGGAATGTATGGAATCAGATTCAACTTCCAAAACCATGTGCAGAATTCATCTATTAAAAAAAATCACTGTCACCCTTGATTACCAATCACCAGGTAGTGGTGCTGCCACTACTGCAAGAAAACTTGATTCTGTAGACTTCACTCCTACAACTATCCACTTGGAAGAGAGGTGTATGGTCCCCTTTTCTGGTATCACTAGCTTCGGGGTCAAAATCAGCACACATGTCATTGATTGGCAGAAACTAAATCACCTGCTTCAGACTCTGTTACAAGGAAGTCTGAGACAGCATGAATCTGGCATGCTGAGCTTTTATCATAGGGAATGATCTCTTACTCCCTTAAGGTGAAACATTCCCAAACATACAAAAGAAACTCAAATATGACATGGTCATAAGGGATGACGATGTCTACCACACTGTGGCAGCAACTGTGTCTTATTTGTCTGTACATCCCAACACTTAACCATATGCATAAAGTATATCAACACTTAATTTAATAAAACTAAATAGTGAGCATGAAGAATAGTAACACCAACCGAGCGAAGCTCACTTTTATTATTTATTGAAACATGAACCAAGGTTCCCAATTTTGAAGCCATGCCAAATTTCTTAGTTGAACATGGAAGTAAATGGGATCAATAGGTTGGTTCTGTTTAGTCTGATATTGGACAAGTACTTCAATTGAGATGTATACTTAAAAATGCAAGTGTTTTGTTCATTTGATGAATAATAGTGGCAAATTTATTAGAAATATGTTATTCCCTGGCCCCTAAAGCAGTAATTTCTCATTTGAATTCAGCTGTCAGGGAGAGAATTCTAAAGCAGAAATCAGTGTAATATCATTCACTTGGGATAGAAAGTAATTAATAAGTAGATCTGGGAAAATGTTTTGGCCAAACACTCTGAAGAACTAACCAATTAACAGAGCATCTCACTCATGGTCTCCAAACATCATTCATTCATTATTCAGCATCCATGTATTGAAGAACTAGGGAAACATGCCAGGCATGCTGTTGGAACTGAGGATACATCCTATATGTGAAAGTAAAACAGTGTCTCATTTCTCTCTTTAAGGATGAAAAAGGGGAGAAATTCTACCTCCAAATAAATGCTACTGAAGCTCTAAAATGTTGGGCTAATCATAGGAAGTTATTTTTGCCTAAATTAGCACACATGTTTCCATGTCACTCCAGATATAACGGTCAAGTGCAGTTTGTGTCTCTTTGCTCTTTGCCATATCCTTTCTTTGGCCTTTCCTTCCATATGCTTGTCTCTCTACTGCCTGTGGTTTTCTATCTCTGTCTTCCTTAAAAAAAAAAGAAAGAAAGAAAAAAAGAAAGAAAAAGAGAAAAAGATACCACTTTGCCTGCTGTGCACTAAACTAAATAAGGAAATGATGCCCATCAACTTGGCACCATTCTTCCTAGAATTATAGCATGCTAATAATTTTTAAGTGAATAGAATGTCCTTGCTACCTGAGGGTGGATATATGAATATAATCTTTCCTTTTGTATGTGTTTCTCACTATTTTGTAGAACTTTCAAGGAAAGAAAATCTAATCCATCCCTTGTCTTCTTGTCTCCTAAAGGACAGGACATTAGAGTATTTGTCCACTGGTTCACTGGCCCATTGGTTGAAGATTGTCTGGTGGCATTAACTCCTTTTGCATGGGCCATGGGATCAGAGTCAAATAATTTGGGAGGCAGAAATGAACAGACTCACTGTTCATCTGAACAAAGGTGTGTCTGAGCTCACAGGGAGCCCTCTGTCTATCACAGTGGCATCTGAAATCATCAGCAGACCCAAGGGAAAGTCAAATAGAAATACCGTTGCATAATATTTAATGTAGTAGCTAATCCTAGAATATCTCTGACAATATTCATCCAGCCACCAGCTGATGTTGTCAGTCTTATTCCTTGCTAGCTAACTAGGAGCTGAAGGTGCATTTGTAGCACATGCTCAGACAGACAGACCAATGAGTTTGGGAACAGTCTTCATCTTGTGTGATAGTTCTCAAGTTCAGAAAACCATAAATCCAATCAAACAAAGGCAGCACTGGAGGCATAAGCTAGGAATTTACACATATTTTCCTTCTACCGTCTTAAGTATTTTTGTTTTTGCCTACATTTCAAAGGCCAGATACTATAACACTGCCAACTCTGTAGCAAGTGGCAAAAAAAAGAGTGTGATGTCATTTAGAATCCTGGGTGTCTGAACTTACCATCGTTTTTTATTCATACCCTATTTACCTATATAACAATTTTATGTACAAATTCCAGGGAATAAACACTCAAGTGTCTTTAAGGAGAGAAAAGGTTCATGTATATGAGTGAGGTAAGCCAGGCAGACCCTATAGCCAAACTGGATAATATGTGCTCAGCTATTGGGGGTAGTAGTTGCTTAGGTCCAATCAAATACTGCCATGTAGGACTGAAGGCTCAGTGACAGTGGCTCATTTGCTTTCTCAGGATAAACCAGAAATCAGGATATTTGGGTAAAATCTCCAAATTTTTTAAATTTAAAAACATTTTTAAAATATTGTGAAATTTTTAATTTTTAAAAATGTTGAGTAATTTTAAAATATTTTAAATGTGCAAAACAAAACATATATATAGGCAAGATTGTATGTGTGTGTGTGTGCGTGTGCACATGCGCGCCCGCAGAGGGAGACAGTACCTCAAGCAGACTCCCCACCCAGCACAGAGCCCAACCAAGGGCTCAATCTCACAAACCTAAGATCAGGACCTGAGCCAAAATCACGACTGGGATGTTTAACCAACTGAGCTACCCAGGCACCCCTATAGTCAAGATTCTTAAGTGCTAATATATACATATTGACTCCTTTTTGTTCAAGTGAGAGGTGACTGAAATTACTATTTTCGCTTTTTGTTTATCTAGAGGAGGAAAGCAAAATATCAAAATTCCAACCTAATCCCTTAAATCAGTGAATGGATATGCCTTTAGTTAGAACCTCTGACAGTTCTAAAACATCTGGTCTGTCCTAAGACAACCAAGAGGTAGGATCTCTATTATTTTACTCCTCCTTAAGCTCCATGAAACTTCAAAGATCCAATTTCTATAATTCTGTGAGTCGCTAAGTTAAAAAAAAATGGTATTTTTGAGAACATATGCCAAGCCTAAGCCAACAAAGACTTTTACAGAAGAATTACCTGATCTACACTCAATTCAAGAATATTCACAATAAGATATAACTTTTATTTTCTTTGGCAATCAGGTAAATACATAAAACTTGATATAACCAGTGTTTCCTCTGAACCAAGAACATAGGCAAATGCCTATATTAAAAATGCATGAGCATTTCACTACATTCTGACCAACTGCACAATACTATCATCTTCTTGTCTGTCTCTGTAAATGTCTGTTCATTTTCACACTTTTAGAATTTCTATATTCTCCTGGAACTTAGGTATGAAAGTCTTTTTTTCCCTCATGTCACAGCACTAAACATTCTGGATGTTTCTTCCTCATAATAGGCAAAACAATAACCATTTAATTTACTTTTTTTTAGGAAATTATACCCTTTATGTATATTTTTCCCCTGATAGGACATAACGTTACCAGGATATAATAAACCAAAGAGAGGAAAAATGTGATAGTGAGGATGACAAGTTCAACTGACCCTGAGCACTAGGGGCAACAGCAGTAGGGTCAGAATATGCTTAACTTCCAACTTCCAGTTTGACCTTGAATCAAATTATCCAGAAATGTGTCCTATATCATTATTATAATCAGAAAATCTATTGAACATAAACCACATGTAACTCTGCTCTGCACAGTAACCTAGTCATACAGGGAAAATCTGATTGAATTCCAAAAATCAGTATAGCTCTTTCTAAAACTTAAAAGCCAGGTACAACATTGTCTCTTTCTGTAATTTGACCCCTACCTGACTAAATCCTGAAGATTTAGGCTGACTAAATCCTGAAGATTTTGGCAACAAAGCATACTTTCATGCCTTCTATCTTTGCTTCTATTAACATATATAATCTGGGGCACCTGGATGCCCCAGTTAGTTAAGTGTCCAACTCTTGATTTTGGCTCAGGTCATGATCTCAGGGTCCTGGGATGAAATTCACATTGGGATCCACGCTCTCTCTCTCAAATAAATAAATCTTAAAAATTGCATGCATATATACATATAGTGTATACACACACACATAATCTACTCTATAAATTCTTATGATCAATTTCCCTGTTTTTGGATAAGCCTTAGTATGATTTTATATACATGCACATATTGAAGTTTCCCAACATGATCTTTACTAAATACCTACTAAAACCATTATTCATATCTTATAGCTTGTTACTTTCAGAAGTAATGCCTAAATCGCTATGTATATACAGTTTGATCATTATTGCTAAGCAATTAAACATTCTAGGGGAAGGTAGTATCTCCAGATATACTTAACTTTAAGCTTTTATCTGCAGAAGAAAAAAATGATTTAAGAGTTATAATGTCTTATTATCCTTAAATGTTTCCTCCTAAAAACAGAAAAACTCAACTTTGCACAATTTAATCTCCACAGCATTTTTTTTCCTTTAATCCCTCCCTCCCTACACATCTTCCTTACTTCTCTCCTTCCTTCCTTCCATTTTTTTTCCAGCCTTTTTCAGGTATAATTGAAAAATAAAACTTTAAAATATGTAAAGTGTACAATGTGATGATTTGATAAATGTATGCATTGTCAAAAGATTTCCCCCACTGAGTTAATTAACTCATCCATCACCCTACATATTTATCTTTGGTTCTTGTAGAGAACATTTAAATTCTGCTCTCTTAGCAAAGTTCAATTATACAATACAGTGGTATCAACTATAGACACCATGTTATACACTAGGTCGTCAGACTTTATTCATCATATAAGTGAAAGTTTGGACCTTTTTGCCAACTCTCCCTATTTCTCCCATTCCCCCAGCCCCTGGCAACCACTTTTCTACTCTCAGCTTCAAGAAGTTTGACCTTTTTTTTTTTTTTTTTAAGTTTCACATACAACTGATACCATGTAGTATTTGTCTTTCTCTATTTGGCTTATTTCACTTAGCATAATGCCCTCCAGTTTCATTCACATTGTTGTTGCAAATGGCAGGATTTCCTTCTTTTTAAAGGATGTATAACATTCCATTATATATGACATTTTCTTTATCGTTTCTCTGCCTCACATTTTCTTTATCTATTCATCGAGATTTGGAAACAGCCCAAGTGTCTGCCCATGGCTGAATCATATTTTCTTTAGATTTTGAATCATTACTGATAGCTTGATTGATCCCAAACTGTTCTACATATTGGAATAACCTGGGGAGCTTCAAAAAAAAAAAAGCTGATGATTTTGGTGTATCCTTAGAAAAATGATTTAATTGGTTTGGGGTATGTCCTAAGATTTGGAGCTTTTTTTTTTTTTTTAAAGATTTTATTTATTTATTTATCTGAGAGAGAGAGTGCAAGCAAGTGTTGGGAGGGGCAGAGGGAGAGACAGTGGGAGAGAATCTTGAGCAGTCTCTGCTGGGCATAGAGTCAGACACGAGGTTCAATCTCATGACCCCAAGATCATGACCTAAGCTGAAATCAAGAGTCCGATGCTTGGGGGGACAAGATGGCAGGGAACTAGGAGGAGGCACTGCTTCAACCTGTCCCCTAAAGTGAACTGATTACCTACCAAGGAACTCTGATCACCCATGAAATCAGCCTGATATCAGAATTCTACACGTCTGGATCTCTATGGGGGCAGAAGATGCTAGTGGGCAGGTAAAACGGAGTGGGAACATCGGACTGGTATCAGAAGATAAATAAAAGTGGGAGGGAGCCACCAGAGGAGACCCATTGGAAAGTAATACCCCAATACAAGAGCCTCCTGCATCTGGGGACCAGCATTAACTTGAAGTCTGGTAGAAAGCACTCAAAAAGAGCAAAGGATCGCGGGGTGAAATTGTGGGAATTGGAATGGTTAGGGACAGGGGCTTAAATCCCCCACCGAGGACAGACACCCCTGGCGGTGAGCCAGAGAGAGTGCGGCAAAGAAACCAGGTCTTGGTCCCTGAGCCGCGAGGAGACCTCCTAAGGGCGCTTGGTGTGCAGGAGGGGCTGGGACCCTCGCCCAGCAGAAACAGACTTTTGCAGTCCCCATGTGTGTGCTGCACCACGCTAGCAGAGCCTGAGACGCGCTCCACCCCCTCCCCTGAAAGAGGCGCAGCGGCGCCAGCCCGGCACTCTCGGACCTGAAAAGTCTGAGTGCTCCCAGCCAGGGCCAGCGGGAAAATCTCAGTGTGAGATCGCTGCTGGGGACCTCTCTGGCGGTCTGGAGCTGCCCAGACAGCCGCTGCTGTTGTGGTTTTGAGTACAAGCAGGACACACAGGTGTCCCCAGAGACCGCAGCTGGGAACCTGCTCTGCAGCACCCAGAGGGGAACGGACTGGGGCTTCTCTCAGGGAGGGAGGTCTGGTTGCACTTTGCTTTCCTCTAAACCTCCAAGAACCTACATATATATGTATATATCCAAGAACAATTGGGAGCTGCCAAGGGGAGAGAAAACAAATGAATAGACATAAAAACCTCCAGAGAACAAAAGCCTGAAGGGCCGGTTTCCTCAGAGCTCACCCTCTGGAGGGGGGTGAGAGGACTTAACTCAGGAAACACCGCCTGAAAACCCACGCGGCAGACCCCTCTCCCAGAAAGCCAACCGGGAAAAAAAAACAAAACAAAACATAAAAACAAAACCGAGAAGAGAACAATCACTACTACTTTATAGATACAACGTTTAATTTTTAATTCGTTCCCACTATTCTGGTTAATTTTTAAATTTTTTTTAATCTTTTTTATTTTTTATATAGATTTTTTTAGCTATTTACCATCACAGTGAGATGTCCAGTACATCAAATTCCATAAAAACCTTTTAACCTGAACTTTTTGATAAATATACCCATGTTTTTCTTGTGCTTTTCTATTTTTTAAATTTTTTTTTAAACTTTACTTTAGATCATTCTTTTCTTTATTTTTATTTGCTAATATTCATATAGAGTTAAACTTCAAGGTAATCCCCTTTCCCCAATCAATGCTACCCCTATAGGTAAACCAATTTTTAATCCCGTTATCTTAGGAAAGTTGTGTCCTTTAAAAAAGATACCAAGATACATACAGGAAGAATCAAAATAACCTTCCTCGCCCACACTGAGATTTTACAACCACTCTCCCATCTTTTTCTCCTGCCAGTATTTCTGTATATTTGTGTTTGTCATGGTAATATATAAATCTTATACTTGGGGTTCTTTTTGACGAGGTCCTTTTTTTTGTTTGTCTGTTTCTTTGTTTTGCTTCTACATATATATGTGTATATTTTTTTCTTCTCTTGTCATATACTTTTATCAGTCGTTTTTGTTTGTATACTTCACAAACCTTACCTTGGGACCCATTTGGGCTGAGCCTTCTCTTTTATCCTTCTTTCTTTTTCCTGTCTCTCTCTCTCTCTTTCTCTCTCTCTCTCTTTTTTTCTGCTTTCTCTATTTCTTTTTTTCTTTCATTTGGGTGGGGACTCTTGATTGCTCAGAAGCATTCCAGGGTGCACCTTCACTGCACAAAGGTCGATACATCCACCTACAACCATTCAGCCAACTCTCACCAAAATGGCTAGGAGGACGAATGCCCAGCAGAAGAAAATTTCAGAGGATGGGCCCTCTGCAACAGAGCTAATGGCTACCGACATAGACATTATGTCATAAAGGGAATACAGGCTAACAATTATCCAGGCAATAGCTAGGTTGGAGAAAGCCATGGACGACCAAACGGAATTGATTAGGGCAGAACTGAAAGCCACCAGGAATGATGTTCACAAGGCTCTCAGTGAGTTCCAATCTAATCTAAATTCTCTAAAAGCTAGGGTAACTGAGACAGAAGATAGAATTAGTGATCTGGAGGACAAACAGATAGAGAGAAAGGATCTGGAGGAAGGCTGGAACAAACAGCTTAGAAGCCACGAAAACAGAATCAGGGAAATAAATGATGCCATGAAACGTTCCAACGTCAGAATTATTGGAATACAT